>JAQGAX010000960.1:0-13015 GCA_034698105.1 Plectus exinocaudatus
AGTCTCAATTCTTCGCGTGCTAAAGCAAACTCAATTTCTCAATTCTCAATTCGCAACAGTTTTATGAAACAGGCCCCAGTGGGACCATTTTCAAGCGCGTTTGAAAGATCATTCGTGATCCATGCATCATTCTCATTGGGATACCTTATACCGGTATAAAAGAAAATATTGTTCCACAATCCCACAACTGTACTGAAATCCTATAAAATCCCATAAAATCCTATAAAATCTTCAATGTTACCTGCATCATATCGCTGGTGATGTAATCAGAGCTGCGGAAGTTGTTGATCCTGGATAGTGGCTCTTTGATGTCCTGTTCGTCCGTGGTGATCTCCATAATGTTGTCACGGGCGAAACAGAAGAACTTCCAGTACTGCGGCGAGTCGCTGTCCTTCGCTAGGATGCACTCGGCGTGACTGAGGGACGAGCTCTTCGTGTCGTAGTACGACTCTGTCCATACTTGCTCTTGCTGGAGGCAGTCAGAATGCTGAGTTTCTAGCTTGTCCCACGTTCGCGATCCGACCAGGAAGCAGCGCCTGCACATAAGTCAGTTAACAGCTTCTATATTGAATCACTGTTCAAGGAGCTCACTCACTGACTCACTGTTGAAAATTTTAGAGATAAAGTTCGCCACAGTGAGGAACATTTTATATCAGTTCATACGAGAAACCGAGTATAGATTGATTAATTTCATTCGAAGGTGAAGCTTTGCCTCGCCAGTTTCCTTCATTGTCCAGGGCAAAGGATCGTAAACAAATATTGCATTCATTTATGTGATTCATAACATGGTTTACTCAGCTTTGAGCAACAAAAATAATTCCGTGACGAATACAATAATCAATCAATTCTCTCTCCCTCCCCTAAAAAACATAACACATAACCGTACCTGAATGGGACAGTAACTTCCTTCACTTCCTTGCCATTCATTTTCGTCCGGGCGTCTGTCAATATCGAAAATACCCGTGTCGACAAGAAAAAGTTGAGAGACGGAGCGGAACAGCGACTCAGACGTGACACGCGCTTGAAAATCGCAACGGTATCTATTAAACTGGTAATGTGACAATTTGCCAATGCAAAGCGTTATTGCGATCGCTTTCGGGGTACTTTGGCTGTTAAATAAACCTATCCATGGTCCACGCTAGCTAATAGGGGGTTGAAATGCGCCCATTGATACACACATTAGTGCGCAACTCCCTAATAGGATATTTCATGAGTTTATCGAAGGAATATTGGCAAATCGTCAATGTACCGTCGAAGCGGATTGTTAACTCCTAACGTAACGCGTGGCATATGATGCCCCCACTGGAGAAATGAATGAAACCGGTCGGCTCCCGGCTCAATGTGAAATTCAAACGCGGCAGCAGCTGGTTGGCTGTCTCCCTATCTCATTCTCGCTATGCCTGTGAGTTGTCTGTCGATTTACTACTACAACGCCTACATGATGTCAGAGGCCGCGCCATCACGAAGATATTGCTCGTGCGTGAAACGAATACATGATCATAAATTGAACTCTATTTCCTTGGTATTCATCAGATTATTACATTTGAGGTTGGTTATGAACAGTTTGAGTCTGCCACACCTTTAGAGACACGTCGCAGAATCCAGTAATATTTGATAAAATAACCCAAAATATTTCGCGTGACTACGCGACGAAATTGTTCATATTTTGGTAGGATTGGTAGGTAGGATTTGGTAGTTTAAACGGCATATCCTATCTTTACCTATTAAATGTCGGTAGGGAATATGTAAGGTATGCCCATATTTTGCTATGATTTGACGTAATCAATGAGTCATACAACCATACCTGTAACAAGGGGATCTAGGGGGTCGGACGCCCCTGGCCTGACCCCTCTCCCCGCCCCGAGAAAGTCCAGAAAACAGTTTCGTTGTCGAAAAATTGTTGGATATGTTTTGAATTAGCGCCGAAATACCAACGCGAAGGTACCGACTCCCCCTCCGAGAAGTTCCAAACCCCCTGGCCTCGGACACCCGTTACAGGTATGCGGACAACCATTCAGTAAATCAGCTGCATTGTGCAGAGGAAAGCACCGCATGATGCACTGCACTGTATCGGCTGTGCTCACAGAGTCGATCGCGGTCGTTGCCAAGCGTGTTCCTCCGTTCGCCGTTCCACGCAGAGCCACGTGTTCTATCACTGCTAAAAGCAATCGATCTCTCCGCGTATCTTTCTTTCATTTTGCCTTGCATTATCATGGCCAGCGAAAGCGCGCACTTCGAACTTTCAAATAACACCTGACAGTGACTTTAGCACCCGACATTTGGTGGCAGGAATATTCGCGCTGCCAAAAAGTTATGCTGAGAGCCACGGATGGACACATGAAACCACCGTTGAGAAAAATATCGTACCGTCAAATACCGAAATGGAAAATACCGTACAATACCGTGCGGCCACTACCTCGACTCAGTAGCACAGTAACTCAGTAGCATACCTGTAACCAGGAGGGTCCAGGGGAGTCACCCCTCCTTCAGCCGGGGGTCGGACCCCCCCCCCCCAGAGAAGGTCCAGTCCCCCCCCTGGCCTCGGACCTCGGTTACAGGTATGCTCAGTAGTCAACCGATCTTCTATAGCCAATTTTGAAAGTTTTCTCGAGATAAAACTGGCTTCATATTAACAGAAGTGGGCACGAAATTTTTAGGGTGATTGCGCAACCAGACTAGAATCGAACAATTCAAAAATATCGAGTTCTGACTACAAAAAATTCTTGCTACTACATGGCAAATGCTTTTTCACCAAAATTTTTTACACAGGTAGCAAATCGTTCCGGTATCGTTGCTCAACCAAGCACCACATAACCATCCGATAACTACCCCATAACTATCCCACGCCCACCTCTGATCTTTGCCAGTTGGCATCACTTACGGCAAAGGCAATCACATGTTCTGCGTGGGTGAAAACAACGATTACAATTGCGAATTGAGCATTTCCATCAGCAAATGCGTAATGCGTACTGCACAGGCGTCAGTGATTAGTGAAGGAAGAGTCCGCGTTTTGTTACCGGTTGCCAGGCAGAGTGGTGGTCCTACTAATCGATGATCTGGATGGCATCTGGCCTCCCTGACTACCGCCATTGTTTCAGTTTGTTCTCTTGTTGCGTGGTTTCTGGTGTATCTTCTGTGACTTGGCACCCCACTGACGAGTGAACGATTTAATAAAACAGTCCTGCTATGGGTTCCAGCGGCAGCCGACAGCAAGAAGAACGAGCATGTAGGTTTCGTTTTTTTTCTAAAGATATTCATGAGACGCGCCCGCAATCACGCGATCGCTATCGCCCGCGAATAGCCGCGAAGAATTTAGCTTCTTCCGCAGCAGATCACGCCTCTGTTGATGTTCATTTCAGACGTGGGCGCTGGGGAGGGATTGGGGGATGTCCCCCCTTAGAGGCTCCATCCCCGAGGGGATCGAAGTTTAGGGGGGAGGAAAATTTTTTAACGTAGAAGGGGGAGTACAGTATTTTGGTCGGCTGAAATTTTTTTTTAGGTCGCTAACCATACGTAGCGAAAAATTTTTTGCTTCCATCCCTTAGGGTCAAAAATTTTTTTAGAGGGGGATGATCCCCTCCCTAAATCTGGTCCATCACCCCCTTGGCCGACCCACCGTGCCCACCTCTGGTTCATTTGCATCCTGGGGTCTATTTCATAACACTATTGCAACTACAACTGTTATAATCACAACTGCGGGAAGTTCGGTGATTGGTTGTTTTTCAGTTATTTCCCGTTGTTTCTCGTTTTCTTACCAATCATCGTGCTTATCGCAATTTTAATTACAAGAGTTTTATGAAATAAACCCCTTGCCGTTCGCGGCTGATCGCGGCCTAAAGCGATTACATCGTTGTGGCGGTCTTTGAAACAATCGATTGTCTATGGTAATCGTGATTTGCAAACAGATACTACATAAACCAAAATAAATGATGTGATGAAGTAATTCGATAAATTAGTAGTGCAGTGTATTGTGAGTCGCTACACAATCTCGCATCTCAATTTTCCGACTTTTTTGAGACCATGTAGCGCTTTCGTAACGCTGCGTCTAGCCCCAGTTACACAATGCTTTGAAAATCTGTCAAGCCAAAGGGACGCTGCAGGCGCGGCGCTAGGGGGGACGGGGGAATCCCCCCATCTTTTGAATTCCCCCGTCTTTTGGATTTCTACCCCCAACCTTCGGTTTCTCGCGCCGCGCCTTGGACGCTGTGAATTAAAATTTTGGCCCTTAAAATTTTACTGCTACAAGAGATTCAACGTTGTGGGCGATACCGCTATATAAGCGATTTATAGTGTGTCTGAAATGAAGCGAAAACGTATCCTCGGGGTTTCTCTGCCCCTGAGCACGAGTGAGGCTTTATGACTCTAAACAGAAATTCATTAAATATTGCTGAACCACTTATCACTACCGCTCATAGAATTGTGAATTGTTTCAGTGTCGCCCTTTGGACTTCAGGACGGTGTCGGTGAGTTGCATTGATTTTGCTGCATTATAGTTTTGAGCTCCCGCGGTCGGGCAGTGTGGCTTTTGCGATGTTCTGTCAAAGGTTCCTTTACCGAAACGTTAGTCTCTTGACGTGCATTTTATGTGAAGCCCTGCGCGTCACCGTGACACTCAGGGTAGGTTTATACATGACGATTTTACCACCCATCTTTCTTTCGAATGATGAAGCACAGTCGAAAGATTGGTCAAATCGTCACAAGTATAAATCTACTCTCAACGCCATAAGCGTGGCACGGCCTTTTATTCCCATTTAAATCCTCATTTCCAAAGCAACGACCATTCGGAACGACCGGATGAATTTTGACTATTTCATAATTCATCCTTGCCTGAATTAAGTCGTTCCGGTCGTTCGCCGCCAAGTCCGTTCTGTCTGAAGCTGCATCATTAATCGCTCGAGTCATAGCATTTTTCTTCGCTTTCCGAAACAAATTGTTATTGCGCTCATTCGTGGTCAGCGCAGGTGCGTCTTCGGGGTTGAGATGTATCTGGGGCTGTGCAGCCTAGACAACGCGCCTTCGGCATGAAGCCCTGCTACTCTTCTTCGTCACTTTATTCGATACCTGTTTGTTTGTCCTCACTGTCTTCATATCGTTACATTCAGCACTATAGTGAACGCCGAAATGACTAGCTAATTGGCGCCCCGACCGCGTCGATGATCATTTTACGGCAATAGCCCAGATTTAGAGTGCCGTGTGATTGACGCATGACTAATTAGTAGAGATGAATCGGTCTGCCTGATCGTGGACCGATCCAGTTTCCTGTGGACTGAGTTTTGAACCCGACCGATTCCGCACACTCATTTTACTAAGAATGTGCCGGACCGGACCGTGGGCCGGACAGCGGACCGACCGCTTTTGCGGCACATTGTACCTAACTGGACCATGACCAAACTAAGTTATTTGAAATCGGGTTGGATCATGGATCGAGCCGGACCGGAAAAAACTGTACCGACCCATCAATGCTAAATAGACGTGCACTTTGCCTCCTTAGCCTGGGTCATCGCCCATCAAATAGTCATAGTCATAAGTCATAATCAAATAGTCATTAGCGGTCGACAAGCTTTAACGCGTCTATATTAATTTACTAGCATTTCATGCGAGCCAATTTCCGAATTAGCTTCCGCATGTCACTTAATTTATATCCCAGTTAACAAGAAACATAAAGTTCAGTTTGAGCGTCATAAAGCGCCACGAACTCCCTCGTAGCAACGTGGTGAAGCACTAATAAGCACTAATAAATCAATCATGTTTATGAGTTTATATCATCAATCTCAACAACTTGTAGCACTGCTGCGGAACGCTAAGGTTCTGAGACATTTGGAATATCGAGGAATATTTTCGAGGCAAATAGCTGGCGTTTTTTACTGGAGGAGCTAGTACCAAGGGGTGTTGCGTTTTCCCGCCAACCGCAAAATTATATGTCAATATGTCAACTGGAACAGTCATCTAGGTCAAGGAGTATCTGAGTATCTGCTGCCACTTCATGTCATTCACGATTTTCCCTGCGCTGCAAATTCAGCCATTTGTCTGTGTGAAAAATGCATTGTAGTTGTCAGCGTTGCCCCTCTCTTACTAAAGAGCCGGCAAATTGCTCCAATGGCGACGAAATTGCCCTTTCGCTTTGCGCAGTGACGGACCGCTTACCCTCGGCGCGATTAACTGATCGTCGACAATTATTTAGAACCTTGGATACCGCCCGACTCCCGTCTCTCGGGCAGTATTGACGACTACGACTTTGACAACCCAGCGACTACCCACAACACAGGTGAGCGCTAACACTCATTCTTTTGTTGAAATAACAATGGTATATGTTGCGAGATAAGAATCAATGCCGGGCACAAGAACCAATTCCTTCCTTGCCTTCGGACCTTTTGTTTTGAAAACTCATGGAATGTTCTGGGGTCTTTCTCACAAAGCTGTTGTAATTACAACAGTCGCAATTCAATACAATTGCAATTCAATACAATTCAATACAATTGCGGATAGTGCGGTGATTGGTCAGTTGTGACGTCACTCAGTGCGGTGATTGGTCAGCTGTGACGTCACTCAGTGATTGATTGGTCAATTATGACGTGTACATTTCTTAGTATTCAATTGCAAATATTTGCTTATCTTATGTGTTAATTTAGAGCCTATACCAAGGTCTAAACCAAAGAGAAACTCGAGCAACCGGTCTGACCCAGGCTATCACACAGATGTGATGTCTTCAGATTCAACAGGTAATTTTTGAATTTTCGAAAATAGTCATGCAGGCAGTACCACTACCATTTCAAACTGCAATTTTGAACCTCTATTTTCTGTGTTGCACTATTCTTTCATCTTTCGAATTAGACTTCGTAAAGTTAATTTTTGGCCTTTTTACTCCTTCCACTCTTTCGATTACACAATACAATTTTTCAATTATTTCTCTCTGCTTCGACTTTATTAAGCTTACCTAAAACCTTCATTACAGTAATCTTCCATATCAAATCCATAAGTCATCTTTTTTCAGGCAAGGACAAGAAGAAGCAAGTGATAAACATCACGATCGACATGAATAAAATGAATCGACGTTTCTCTACTGGTAAACAATACATCGGCGCGAAATTCCAACTGCACTTTCCACTATGCACATCGTGTCGTAAACCTCTATACCCCTCACTCACAAATTCACTTTGTCGCATGATCAGTATGTGGTACCACGGCTTTTCAGATAGCGAACCAGAAGTGAACGTCGTTATGAAAAGTGGCGGAGGCCGATCACGTAAGGACAGAACAGGTGTACACGGACAACGTCTGGGGCCTATTTCCAAAAACTATCGAGAATTGATGAGTTGAATTTCAATTTTACATTGTCATCACCATTTGCAGAATTGAACTCAGGTGATGGATGACAATACCGAATTGAAATTCAACTATTCAATTCTCAATAGTTGTATGGAATAGATGCCAGGGTACTTCTAAAAAATTGTGATGACAAGAGTATCATGGAAAAGACTAATAAGCCTAAGCCAGGTGCGGCGCAGGGGAGGACGTACGTAAAAATTCCATTGTATTTTGGGTTTTCCCCTCATAAAATTATGATTTCCACGTATATAAAGGTACGAAAAAGGGTGGATCTCCGCTGTCTTTTAGATTTCTCTCCCAAAAATTGGTTTTCTCGCGCCGCGCCTGACTTAAGCCTAAGCATAAACATCTGGGATGTCCGTGTACACCTCGCCTCATGTTGCATGCTCAGCACGATCTGTCCGCAATTTCAGAAGAGCAACATGTTTCTCGTGTCAACCGCAAATACAGCGATCGTCCCCAATCAGCGCGGCCGAGTACGGTAGTGGGAGATCGCCCTGATTCAAGATTCGACAGTCCGCGATATGAAACGCCGTCTCCTGTGTTTGGGTCTCAAAACGAACAAATACTTCCTACAGAAGTCACAGCAGATGAGTGGTCGGAAAACGGTCGATTAAACTCGAGCCATCGCCGATCTACTGGAATTCGCCATTATTCTGAGGATGACGCTTACTCCTCACTGCATGAGCACGGTTTTAGTACGTCTTGATTTGGCATGCACGAATTTGCCACTAAATGCCTGAAAAACGTGTCCTATGCACCAAATTTTTTTCTTCGTTATTCCTCAACAAATAATAATGAAGTGCGAACATGTCATTAATCTCGAAGGCGTATTAAATGCTCTCCCTAAACAATTATAATACAATGTGTAAGATACTTATCAAGATCAGAATTTTAATTCTATTTTTAAATCCACTCAACATGGTCAGCTATTCTATTCAATAGTCACAAGATTCTTTCAGATGATCAGTTTGAACTCAGATTACATTTGTTATGCCACCCATGTTCCATCGGTGCTCGAAAATTTTTCAATCATGACCGTGTGAGATCTGGTAGTGCGATAGCTTTCGTTTAGTGATCCCTCATTATCGCTCTTCTTTTTTACTTTTCCAACGCTGCCCTATCTTTGATTAATAATTATTCGTTATTATCGATTTATCGAGGTTTTCTTTATATTCTGACTTCGAATTTTCTTTACCTGAGAACTGGTACCTATCTTTTAGCATTTTTCACTCTTATTTATCATTCCACAATTTTCATCGAATCCTTCCTACTTTTGTGAATTAGTTTTCACTTCTTTTGTTTCATTTTTCAGCAGAGGAAGAAGACGCAGCTGCAACAAAGATCCAAGCGCACTTTCGCGGATTTCTGGCGAGAAAGCGTCTCCAAAAAGAAAATCCAAAGAGTGCCCAACCAAAAACAAAAACAAAGCGGAAACCAAAAAATAGTTAGACTGGCTTCTCGTGTTAAAACTTCTCTGTGGCCCAAACCTTCGCGAAATTTCTCTTGAACGTCAAAGCTTTTCTTGCAATCAAGAATGGCCGATATCCATCAATGCTTTTGGAGGCAGACATGTGCAAGGGGGTATGGGGGTATATACCCCCAAGGGATCTCATAGCTCCGGATACTTTGGAGTTGGGGGATATGACAGAAATTGCAATGATAAAGGGGGAGTACAGTGTTTTTCTGAGATCGAAAATTGGTGACCGATTTTTAAAAAAAAGGTCGCCAAAATGGCGCGAAAAATTTTTTTTACTCGGCCGGCTGTGGGTATATACCCCCCCCCTAGAATACCCGCCATACCCCCCCTACGGCCAAACCCGTGCCCATGTCTGTTTGGAGGGACTTCCAATGTTGTCCGGCAGTTCCTTTATTGTCGCTTATTGGCTTTGCTCCATGTTTGTTGACTTTTTTAATTTATTGAGTATTGACCAAGTACTAAATTTACAGTTTATGGCGCGAATTGAAATTTCGTATTGTAGAATTCAATTATGACTCACTTGACATTCAAATCTTTATAACTCTTTCGAAAACAATTCATCGCAAAATTGGCGAAGATGACCTGATATTGCAAAAAAATATCTGTGTTGAAACTATTTTATGTTCCATATCTGTTCGTTCAACCGATTCAGTTTCAATCGCCTTGGAGTTCAATTTACATACAGTAATGAATGCATTGTTCATTTTGATGAACACGAAGAACTTGTTACAGTAACCCAGTTACAGTAATACACACTGGCAGCGATGATGCTCAGTTCAGAGCGCCATCGCTGAGGGTCCCATTTGGGCACCCAATAGTTCGTACTGTATTTTACGTATGCCTGGCTCCAAGGCGATAATATAATTTCACTAGCTCGGCTCTTCTTATCCGTTCGTTATTGTTCCATACTCGTTAAATCAATTTGTTCTTGGCGTGTCATTAAGTGATATTTCACGTTTCCATTTGATTTTATACATTTGTTCCTTACGTATTCGCTTCGCTTGAAGTGACCTTCCCTCGCACGTGTTAGCGTAGGAATCATGAAAAACATGAACAGTCACAGTAAAAATTTTCTAAAAGGGTACTATTGTTCATGATTTGGGTGATTATTTTCCAAATCCAAGTGTTATGGGGCGAACCATATATGGAATTTGATAAGTATGGGATATAAAGTCGAAAAGTGGGATTTTATTGGAAAGTTTAAGGAGGATAGTATGACTTGATTCAGGAGAGATTTCAAAAATTTTCCACAATCAGGGAAATCAGGGAAAAAATTTTGAATTTTCCTGAATCAGGGAGAAATTCCAGCTCAAGCCACAAAAGCTTGGTTAATTTTTGCGCCCTCTTTGACATAGAATCTGAAAAATGGACAAAAATTTGACAATACCTCACCCACCTTTACGTTCCCCAAAGAAAGTTTTTACTGTACTCATACCGTACAAGCATCCTCCGACGTCCGTTAATTTCAGATGAAAAAGTCGATGTCAACAACAGCGCTCACGGAACAAGCCGGTCACTAGAGCAGGGCAAAAATGGAGGAAAGAATGACAGGGTTGTGCGAAGAACTCGAAGTGATACAAACCTCCAGGAAAAGAATCGTGGAAATTCAAAAGCTAGATCGAAATCCAAACCGAAGCCATTTGCGGCTACGGAAAGGTATCAGTTATTGCACAAAATTAACGCTGCAGTTGGAAACACCAGCATTTTGCCATGGTTAACATAGTAATTACAGTAGAAACCGTTTATAGCGGTAAATGGGGGACCGGTCAATCCTGACCGTTACAAACGAATACCATTATAAAAGTTGATGTCAAACATTGACGATGGAACCCGTCATCTTGACCGTTATAAACAATTTACCGTTATAACCGATACCGCTATGAACGATTTTTACTGTACTTTGTGTCCAGAGTGGCGCAGCTGAGGAGGCGCTCAGAGAAGGGCAACATCCGAAGAGGGGTTAGAGAGATTTACCTGATATCAGGCAAGTAGACAGAAATTGAATGCTGGAGAAGCAAACTGGGCACCAGGGGGCATGTGGATAGTTTTCAAAGAGGGGACCCATTCCTAATTGGACCTCCGAAAACCGAGG
This sequence comes from Plectus exinocaudatus, assembly GCA_034698105.1. Lineage (NCBI taxonomy): Eukaryota > Metazoa > Nematoda > Chromadorea > Plectida > Plectidae > Plectus > Plectus exinocaudatus. Next base: position 10,899 of record JAQGAX010000960.1, read on the forward strand.
GTGTAAATCCAAAAACCGGGAGAAAGACGCCTCCGCGCCCCCCTTAGCTACGTGTCTGCCTGGTATTAATATCGGAGCACTTTACAGTATTGATTATCTGAACAATTGTCAAAAGCCAATAATATTATGTTAATCATTACAGGAGCAGTGGAGCTGGTAGCAAAAATAGCAAGAGTTCCTCTTCAACTTTGCCCCCGAAAAGCAATTCACGACTGACGCGAGTGGTGGCGCCGAAAGGTAAAGAAGGCACCGTCCCACGTTCTCCTTTCAAAATCGTCGCCGTGCCGGATGTGGGACACAAGCGGGACTATCTGGATGACAACAATTATTGAACGTTGACAGATGTATAAACGCCGTGAACGGGATCGGATGATACTATAGAAGAGGCATCCCGATGACCTTGCTGCCGTTGATGAACGTCTTCCAACCCACCCATCCCCATCCGCACCTGCACGTTGATATATTTACAATGAATGACCCAGGGGCGGGTGAACGAGGATCTCCTATCTTTTGCATTTTCCCCATTTTGAGGTCCAAAAGTGAGAAGGGTTCCCCTTTTTGAATATCTTTATGCTCTAAGCTGGCCATATCCCCAAAGTCCAAACGGGAGTCCAGTCTAATCCACAAGCGTTAGGACGTATTGTCCGATCCTGATTTTGAATGTGTATGTCACATTGATCAAATTATAAATTATGTAGCGCAAAGAATTATCTGCACTACAAAGCGGAAGCTTTCTGTTTATTTCGGCGTTTCGTAATTTGTTGACCAAAGTGACACTGTCGTGCGTTCGTTCGCTATATTGGGCACATCTTCTGGCTATTTCCACGAGTTGTTCCTTCACGATTGGTCCAATTGCTGCAAAATATTGACCTATATTTGCATATTGCTTCGCTTGTTTTGCACTCGAACGATTATTCTCCATCAGCCGGTATTGCGCGCGCGGATAAATTTGTAGATGAACAATTGATGACATCGGGGTGTCCGCCAGGATCAATGTTCCGCGATATCAATTCTAATTTGACAATCGTTGCGAAGTCCTCTACGCGTATAAGCTACTGAAGCGGATTACTATAAAACCTGCTCGCTTCGATGAGTCCGGTGGGTGCTGTTCAAAAATAAACCGTCTTTTCTCAAGATTGCTATTGTTACGAGCTTGCATTGCCCTCAACAGTGTTGTTGACGCAGCGTTGAAGCAGGCGTTGAAGCAATTTAGCTTCTGCGTCGACGGCATGCTTGAGCCTCACTTCAACATGAGAGGCGCAGCGACTATTTACGAGATTGTTCGGGTTGATCGCGTGAAAAACATAGCTTATGTTTTCACAAACAAGAAGGGCGCTATTTATTCAGTACTTTACGCAGCGTCATAGCGGATGCCCAACTACAACAAATATTGGCAAAGTTGACGTTTACGAGAACTACTCTGATTGACAGCACAGCTATTTTCCTCCTTGTGTTTTCCAGACTGCAAACAATAACAACAAATAACTCGAGCAAGCAACAATAAAACTCGAGGAGCGCAGCAGATTGTTCAATGTATCACATTATCATCAAACAATCTTGTTACGAATCTATTGCGTTAGTTACTTTATCGAACGTAAGGGCAAGAATTGTGTAAGCAAGTGTCGGCTGAACTTACAGCGGCTTTAGAAGGTACACCCAGACGAGACATACTTCAGTGAAGTATAGTTTATGGACAATTACTTCTTTGAGGATTGAATTAATAATTTTCTGGGAAACTTAGATTCAGCTCTCTCATTTCAAAAGATATTCGATACTCTGGTTGAGAAGCGGGCAGGGATTTGTGGGCGGGGGCCAATCGTAATATATGGAAAGGTTACTGTCCAGACCTCGTATAGGGGAGGATTGCAAATGAAAACCAAGGAATTGTGGGATCATTGCAACTCCAAGATGAGATCCGGACAGTAACCTTGCTATTCATTACGATTGGCCCCCGCATCGTTAACCGTTGAACTACTGCATCGAATATTTCGAAGTGAATGAATCTGAGGTTTCTAGAAAACTAATAATAATGATCTTCAATTGTCTTAGCAGTTAATGAATGGACAAAATCTATCGATGACGGTAAATTTGTTGACATTGCTTACTTGGATTTCGCG
>JAQGAX010000961.1:0-13012 GCA_034698105.1 Plectus exinocaudatus
CCGGAACCCCGGCTGTCCCAAAAAATCAAAAAAACCCCGCCCCGAAACCCCGGCAGTACCCTCCAGTCCATCACTAGTAACGGGGCCTCTGCAACTCCCTCCCAAAGCGTTACGTAATTTGTGAATGACCGCTTTCCAGTTCTGGTGGAATGAATAGCCAAACAATTTTTTCGTATTTGATGTCAACGATTTCGTTCTTGTCATTCCAGACAAGAATCGCCGCTGTCCGTTCAACGCCTGTGAGAAGAAGCTCTCGTGCCTGTGGATCGAAGGAGACTCCAGTCAGGATACCTGAAGAAAAGGAAGAGGTTAGCTTATATGGAACCCTTATTATGAACCCTTATTTTTCCGCAAAATTCAAAGTTTACAGGAAAATGTGAATATTCGTATTAAAATAGAAATTTCCACCAATTTATTGCGTAAGTTCGCATAGTTTCTGCCAATTTTCAGAGGGTTTATCTTTTTATCTCGGATTGGGGGTAAACTCCACAACTTGCGTATATGGGCTCTATCGATTTAGCAAATGCGTCTGCCTCGCACAGAAGATGTGAAAATATTGCTCTTCGGGACTGTTTTCATTTTACATTGCGGTGTTTGTTATTTTTATTTTCTGAAATATCTCCAGTCACAAGCAGCGAAATTTTGTTTGGATCTGTTTTTTGCTTTGCATTATTTTAATGGGCCGCGCTTTCCGTAAGAATTATTTTACGGTAGCGCAGTCTGAATTAGTCGTTAAGAAACACAATCTTGACAAATTTTTGGCATCAATCATCCAATACGCGCTTTATAATAAATAACATTAAATCACGGATGCAAACATTAAAATATGCATCATCTTTTCAGTCGCAGACACAGCGACGGCGCCACATCTTCATTTCAAACGTAACCAACAAAGTCGAGTCACTTCCCGACGAAGGCAGCAGCGATAATGATGAGCTTGACGTACGGCCGGATGAAATGGATGTCTCAGAGTTGTCGGATAATGACGATGATCGGGAGGTGGGAATCGGAACAATGGATCTCGGTGAACTCGAAGACGCCCTCGAAGCGGTCGCCGACCAATACTTTGGTGAGTCAACTTTAAGGTGGACGAGTTATACTCAGTGTCGAATTATAGTTGAAGCTAAAGCTTCGGACCCTTGTGCTTCACGTATTGCAAAGGGATTTCAATGAGCATGTGCAGCCTCAGAGGACTGTACGTCTACGTTGATCGTTATTATTAAGGCCTGATTATACACTTTCGCCGCTGCGGCGCGACGGCCATACAATTACCATGAATGCCTGCCGCACGCGACCAGAAGTTATAAGATATTCTTGGTATTTGCATGGACCGCTGTACGCCGCAGCGGCGAGCGGCGAAAGTATAATCAGACTTTTAGTGTTGCCACGATAGGATAAATTTATCGTATCCTATCGTCTTTATTGTAGGACTATTTATCGTGACAACACTAATCGTATGGCCTTTTTGCAGGTCGAAAAACTCGTAAGCGACGCAACTCGTCGGATGACAGCGATGAATCCGACGGTGAGGATCAGAAGAAGAAAAACATAATTGTTCCGCTGGCGAAGATCAATGAATGGATGGAGAAAGCCGATCAACAACTACCTGAGGTTGGTTCGCGTTATTTTTTGTTATTGAACGGAATACAGTGGAACTCGGATGTAAGAGACCTGGATTCAGTGTTGGCGTTGCCATGGAAACCGAAACTAGGTTAAAAAAACTAGGTAGGTGCCCATTTTAGAGTTGTACCTAGTTATTCTTAGCGGTACCTAGTTTTACCTTCGATTTTTTGCAAGTTTCCGACACTGCCCGGATGTAAGTGGAGGTGTTTTGAATGTTATGCCATGCTATAGCTATAATATTGAATGGGTGGAGAAACTGGATGCGAGGGCCATACCTGAGCAAGGTCGTTAAAGTCGTGCCCATCACTCGACTTGGGGTTGACCTTGCCCAGGTATGGTGAGGACAGTCTCGATATAGAGACATTTTTCGATTTTCCATGCATTTCCCATTTAACGATTTGCTTCAATGTTTGAAGGCAGTTCACAAGAAGATTCGAACGTACGCCAAGGACTTCCCTACCTGGATGACTTATCTGTGCGCCGATTTCAACCTGCTGCTCTACGGCTTCGGGACCAAGCGCCATCTGCTTGAAGACTTCAGGAATAACTACCTGACGGAATTCGATTGTCTCACTATTGAAGGTTCGTTATTTCTTGCACTACTTATTTTACCCTTTTAGGGGGCCCCTTAAATATGCAAGAATTCAGTGATCGACGTTTAATTTCTGATCAATATCTTTTTTATTTCTTTTTTATCGTTTTATTTCTTCAGGCTATCGACCTACGGTCACCATTCGAACGATTCTGACATCGTTAACAGTTAATCGAAAGTTGAAGTCATCGAACTCGGCAAAGGCGCTGGGAGCCGTCGAGTGGGCCAGCTCGATCAAGAAAGAGTTGGAGGAGGACGAAAAGGCAGACGACGTCATTCTTCTCATTCACAACATCGACGGACCGGCGCTGAGGTAGGAAAGGCTTCGTGTGAGATTGAAAGTGCTCGTAACGTGTAAAATGTTTCTTTATCAGTATAGCTTCGGCGGTCCGGATTTATCTGGACACAATCCAGATTTTTCCGGACACTCCACACAGATATGACCACGGGTGGCGGCTGGGGGGATCACTGTCCAATAAAAATTTTGAAAGAGGTTTGGGTTGTCATTTCAACTCTTATAGCCAAACCTCAGCTCTGTCTGGTGTAATTTTTCTAAATTTTTCGAAAAATTACCCCAGATTTGGACTTATTACCCCTCATATGACCCCCATACCCACCGTGGCCAACTACTCCAACCGCGTCCTCATCTCTCTTCTCGAAGTAGACATATTTGACTGTTTTGCCGTGTTTCAGGGACTCACAGAGTCAGGCTGCCTTGAGTGTGTTGGCGACGTGCGATCGGGTTCACATCGTCGCTTCTATCGACCACGTCAACGCGTCGCTCATGTGGGACCGAGTAAGTGGAGCGTTCTCTCCAGAGATAGCCACGGGATTTTTGTCTGGGGGGGGTGATATGACGTCACTTTTTCGGGAAAAGTACCATTCTATCCAGTGTAAATTTTTTTTCTGACCCTCTGGGGGTGATTTCCATGCAAACCCATTTTTCGATTCGGGTGATTTGGGTGCCTGTGGGGGTGACATACCCCCTCGTGGCTATCTCTGATTCTCTCACTAACTCTGCGTGTTCATAAAATTGCGAGTTCATCCCTGTCGCGTAATTGTCCTATAATTATCGCTTAGGCGCCATTCATATATTACGTACGCGATTTGGGGCCTCTTTCGGACACCCCCCCCCTTCCGTAACGCGTGCGCAACACAGCTATCGGTCCTTTTTGGCACCCCACTCCCTATGGTTACGCATAGGAGTGACGTCATAGAGCAACACACCGTCTTAAACACCCCCTCTGTCCGCGTAACGTAATATATGAACAGCCCCTTATTGCATCGCGTCATCTAAACTGACTCCGAATCTTTTCAGAAGACACTGTCGCGTTTCCGCTGGGTGTGGCTGGAGACGCCGACGCTGCTGAGCTACGGGACGGAGCTGTTCGCGGGCGACTCGAAGCTGCTCGGGCTCAGCCACAAGGCGGGCGGCGTGGCGCATACGGTCGCCTCTTTGGACCGCATCTGGCAGTCGTTGACAGACAATTCCCGGCAAGTCCTTGCCCGATTGGCTGAAATAGCCAGCAAGAGGAACGTTGCCAAGGACCCCATCTCGATATGGGAACTCTATCGCGTCTGCAGGTATATAATAATGTTTCATTTTTGTCATTTTTTTGTCAGCATGTACTATTTCACAATTACCTTATTTATTCTAATAGTACGACCGGTCGCACTATTTTTCAATCGACCGCTAGGGGATCGCACCATTAGAGACGATCGTACTATTAGAATAAATACGGTAAGTATCATTTTATGGCGTTTTACACTTTTTAACGAATCCGTGCAACGATTCGTTCGTTATGTTCATGTGTTCAACATTTTACCGCGATATGTTAACTAAAATAATATTTTTTTGCTTCTTTTTTTAGTTTTGCTTGTTAAACGTGGCTAATATATTTGACACCCCGAAAGTTCATCTTAATTTGCCTGAAAATTTACTTTTCAGAGACGATTTCTTAGTCACGACTGAGGCGGTGTTGAAGCAGCAGCTGGTCGAGTTCGAGGACCACCGGCTCACCACCGGCAAGCGCCTCCCGGACGGCACTGAAGCGCTCGTGTTGACCGTCGATATGCCCGTCTTGCTCGATTTTCTCAAACAGAACGGGCACGATCTCATCGGTGATTGATTCACTTAACGTTCTGCCTTGTTCTCATTATTCAATTCCAATTGTTCTGAAACGCCTTCTTTCTCAAACATTTTAGCATTCGATCGCTATCCTGTGTGAAAATTTTTGCTTTTTCATTGGGACTGTACACAAATTACGTAACGCTGTTTTAGGCCTTTTTAAACCCCCTCACGTAACATCTTCGTAACGCTGCATTTGACCAAAACGACCCCCCTCCCTATGCTTAAGCATAGCAATGACGTCATCACGTAACGGGGCCTCAGCGACCCCCTCCCCCTCCCAGAGCGTTACGTAATTTGTGTACGACCCCATTGCGCAATTTTGGAAATGTTTGCATCTTCGCAAGTTTTGCTCATTTTCTCACTTCGTCATCTGCATTCTATGCAATTTGCTGTAATTCTTGCCGTTGTAATACATTGATCTGCTCCGGAAAAGACCGTACTGGTGGTATTCACGACAATTGTGCTTGGTGCTCATGTTTTTGCCGAATTGTGTTTGTTTCGATAAAGATGTGGACGAAAATGCTATTGTTTTGATCGCTGAACAGAATTGTAAGCGTCATCCCCAAGTACCCGAGTCAGAGGTGGGCACGGTGGGTCGGGCAAGGGGGGATGGACCAGATTTAGGGAGGGGATCATCCCCCTAAAAAAATTTGACCTAAAAGTGGGGATGGAGGTTAAAGAATTTTTCGCTGCATATAGTTGGCGACCTAAAAAAAGGGTGCCAAATTCCAGCCGATCACAAACACCGTACTCCCCCTTCTGCGTTGAAAAATTTTCACCCCTCCTAAACTTCGACCCCCTCGAGGATGGAGCCTCTTAGGGGGGACATACCCCCAATCCCCCAGCCCCCACGTCTGACCCGAGTTGAAACCACTCCCCGACGTCCAACCGTGCCAACTTTTAGAACCCCCATGGTGTATCTCTCAATGCCCCATGAAATTCACGGCGATTCGACTACATACTGTTAAGACGCCTAACTGACTGCGCCCTGCCCGGCTGGCTCCGTAGAACAGCGGTTGCGCATTGCATTAACAGCGCCACGGTACGAACAAATCCGTTGCGCTGCGTGGGGCAGTGATAAATGAGCTTGCCGAATCACCGGAGGGAAAGCGTCGGGTAAAACGTGCACAGAAGACGGCTGCCGCTTCGGCCGTATCGGCGCAAGGAACAGTACGTAAAGTGTGTCCGATGTGAAAAACTCGATCTGCTCGACTTGCGCTCCGACTTAGATTGTAACGGGCGATTCGAAATAAGCGAAATTTCGACGTGCGCATTTCGGTTTTGTTTTATCCAGCCATCGCTTTGGTTGTCAATCAGCCATATTAAAGGTTAACTATTAGACATAAATTATAATCCAAAACTTAATTTCTAAAGCGTGAATGATTGCAATTAAAATATTTTCCCCTAAATGTCAACTTAAACTTAGACTGCGCATTTGAAATTTGAAATTACATAATTCCTTTTCGTCTGACTTTGGATGCCGCTGATACAGTCAAAACCGAATAAGTGCACATCAACCCGGAAAGATAGTTTTTGTGCACTTATACGAGCATAATTTCATGCAAAATTTGTGCACTTATCCGGTTTGTGCACTTATGTAATGTGCACCCATCCGGTTTTCACTGTAACAGTTTTCGCCACATGGAAATCTATCGAATCAAAGTGGAGAAAACGATAATGAGAACATCTGAAGCCCTTCCTGCTATTAATATTGGCATATAGCGCTAATTTTAACGCCAACTGCACTAAAAAAATCAAAAAATTTTGCATTAGATTTGAACAATATTTCCATACGGTTTTTTCCTTGGGGTGAACTACCCCTCCGTCAGTTTCCTCTTAGCGTCGCCCTACTTTAATAGTAATACATATATCTATCACATGATATTTCATGATTTTTGTTTGTACCGCGTCTTACATTAGTAGTCTGTGCATCACCTACTTGAGAAGGATGTGTCCAGCTCGAGTCGGTTATTTGAAATGTAAAAGTCGTTGCTCTTGAATTGACCGAGTCCTACCACGCTGTGCGCATGTTTTATCAACTTTTAACACGGCGTTCTGCTCTGGTGAATCATGACTACTCATTGCAAACAAGCGTTATTCCATCCCGTTGATGCGCGAATCTTCACTTTTGACAGATTATTAGAGCTTTTACCAAATACTAGCTGACGGGAAATTTTTAAATTTACACGAGGTAAAATGGGGATTTTGGCCTTTGGATGTACACCCCTGCCCCCTTCCAACCGCTGGAAATCCGAGGGTGCCGATCGGTGGCCAACGCTGAATTTTGGTCACACGTAAGTTACGCCGCCAAACCAACAAATTTTCTTGATTTTCCGTGAAATGGATCTCTGATTATTTTATGGTTGCCAAGATGAAAAATTAATATTGTTCGTGGGCTTCTTCCATACGTGTAAGTGGGGGCACCTTGGGAGTAGGTCCCACACCCGGACCGGCCCAAAAAACCGGCCCTTCTCATTTTCGGCCTTTGGCCGAAAAAAACCTGAAACCCCCCCTCCCTAACTTCCGACAGCTGTTACATGTATGGCCATACATGGTTAATGAAGCAATCGGGCTGATGCACAATGTTATTAAAAGTAAAAAATATTTATAAATAACACCGTTGCAAAATTTTTCACTTACGTTGTATTTTTTAAGTTTCATTTTTTTCAGTTCGTGAGAACTGAAGATTCGGACAATTGAATACAAATTTTTACGAGTCGGTACGATCGACAATCGGTCCGGAACTAACGACTTTGATCAATTGTAGTCGTACACAAATAAATATTTATTTCAGTAATATGGCGTTCGATTTAATCAACTATATTCCGGCAGAGTATTTGTCTGGCAACGAATTTCATATTACCGACACGAGTGGATTCAAAGCTACAACTTTACTGGGCGAAGGTGGATTTGGAACGGTCTACAAGTATGAAAATAAGAAAAGCAAAGTTCCTTTCGCCATTGCTGCAGGAAAGCATATCAAACAGCTTCTCGGCACGCTTGGTGGAGTTCAAGAAAGAGCATTGAGAGAAGTAACACTTTTTTGTTGATTTATGCCTGAATCATTGGTGAGTTCTTTTAGGCACTGAAAACTTTTCTCAACGAACTCACCGTACTTTGCAAACTAACGCAGCAGCACTCAGAGCACACCATGCAGTTCTTTGGCTACTCCTACAGTTCACAAGAAATAGTATTGTTCATAGAATACTTCAAAAATGGATCAATCTCTGACATGATGAACCGAGACAAAAGTCCACTTAAGCCAGAAATTTCTCTTCAATATTTCTTTCAAATTGCTCAAGGATTGGAGTTTCTTCACAACGTAAAGCTGCCGCCGGATAATCGCAAAATAGTTCATCGAGACCTCAAATGTACCGTCAATCAATATTCATTTCCAATTGTGTAGCATTTAGCATATTTAGGTGCCAATATTTTGCTGACGGACGATGAAAAATGCATCAAACTCGCCGATTTTGGTCTTGCCTTCCAATTGGCGGTCGATAGTCAATCATTTACTCAATCGTATCAAACAACCGAAAGAACAGCTTGTGGTACCCTCCCATTTATGGCGCCAGAAGTTATTCTTGCATTGAAATATGGAAGACGATCGGATGTTTGGTAGGTTTGGGCAAAGCATTTGCATGACGTTTTTTGACGCGCAAAACGCGTGGGCAGACGGCCGGCGTGTCCCTACGTACGCATCAAACGCACCGAACGCTGCTTGGGTTCACATGGTTCAAAGCGTCTGAGCGTTGAGAAATCAAATCGCTGATGAGTTTTTAGAGTCGCTCAGTCGAATGGTACGAGCTTTTTAATGAGCGGCCCTGATTTTCAAGGTAGTTCGAACAAGACCAGCATTTTTGATTTTCGACTGAAACGCTCCATCGTGCCGAAAATAATTCTTCTTGGGTAATAGGGGTTGCTGTAAGCGTCAACTTATTGGTCGATAGTGGATAATAATACAAATGATAAGATCTGGGTGTCCCCGTGTTGTCTCACGAAGATAAACTTTGCCTTCAAATATAAAATGCAGAAAAATGGCCCTTGGCATTGTAGAAAGACGCTATTTTGCAGGTCTCTGGGTTGTACATTGGTCGAAATGCTAACGATGAATCCACCTCATTACGAAATATACAAGAGGTATGGGCGACAGGCGAATGAAGTATTTGTGAAGAAAGCTCATTCTCCACCCGATCAGCAGCTCAAGTACGATGGGAACATGTTTCTACCTTCTGAACTGAAAAACACCGCTATTAGCCAGCTTCTTGATTGGCTGTTCATTAAGGATCATCAGAAGCGTCCGAAAGTGGGCAGTATTTTGAAAGTCGTGAAACCGAAACCATCTTCAAAAACGAAGATCATAGTCGACCTTAACCTGCTGACAGAATTAAAGGCAGAAAAAGGAGAAGACGGTGGAATTACTGCGTCCATGTTTAAGGAAGAAGAGAGAGCAAAGGCTAAAGCACGTTGGCTCTGTTGCTTCTAGAAAGAAATTAGCCTGTTCTTTTATTCGTATTAGATATGAATATGCGTAACTTCATGAATTTCAAATGAAATAAAGCTTGCACGTCTGTAGTTTGCACTTCGCTTATTTGAGAAGGATGTATCCATCTCGAGTCGGTTATTTGAAATGTAAAAGTCGTTGCTCCTTGAATCGACCGAGTCCTACCAAGCTGTGCGCATGTTTTATCAACTTTAATACGGTGTTCTGCTGTGGCAAATCATGATTACTCAATGAAAGCAATCGTTATTCGATCCCATTGGCGCGAACCTACAATTCTGACTGATTATTGAGAGCTTTTGCCACATACTAGGCGACGGAAACTTTTTAAGCTTACACGAGGTAAAATGTCGTTCGTTAGCACACGTTAATTTCAAGATTGCCGCCGCGCAGTGGGGAAAATAAATTATTTCGTTCTTATTTGATTAAATTAGAGTCTTTTCTGTATGTGCGCAAGAATCCCAAAGACAAAATTGTTGGATTGATTTATCATACCTCAAGGAACCAAACGGTTACCAATTTCTGCATTAATTCTGCAGTAATGGCTGTTTTACTTGCAGTTGAAAAATGAACGATGCCGATACCGCCGTGCTCTATAGGAATATCACAATTCTGGTTCGGGACTTGGAACTAAATCGCGTTCTTGACAATCTTATCAGCAAGTTTGTGATCAATACAGCTCACAGAAAGAACATTACGGCAAGTTACTGTTTTATGTTCAAAATTTCATATTGGAAATTTTAAACTTCATTCATAAAGATGATCACCCGAAAGGGTCAAAAGCGGACACTATTTCACCAATAGTACTTACTAGAGTTAAGAATAAAAATTCGTGAATCAAGACTTCGCCTGACTCTTAATTCGATTTTACTTTCTAATGAGTGAAAAGTTGTCATTGATTGGTTCTTTAGAGCAAACCAGACAATGAAGCAAGGAACCGTGAACTGATTGATGTACTCACGACATTGGATAAACCAAATGTTCTAAATACGTTCATCGATGCACTGAAAGAAACTCAACAATTCGAATTGGCAGGAACGCTGGAAAATTCTTTCCAATTAAAATTAAAGGTCAAATATTAGATATTGGCAGCCCTGGATGGTAGGGGGAAGAATTTGACGTCCATTTCTGATAAATTTCGTCTAAGAATGCCAATTTTCACGCCATTTGCACTCATCGATTTCCATTCCCAAGTACAGAAAACGACATTGAGAACAGTTCCTTTCCTTGAGCCCTCGCTGCTAATTCATATTGGCTAATAACCCCAATTTTAGGACCAACTGCATTAAAAATCTGGAAGTATTTTCGCTTGGGCCGCTAAAGAAGGAAAAAATTGCGCTATTAGATTTTTCAGAAAGTCCCGTTCGTTTTTCTCTTTTGGCAGGGATTTTCCTGAGTTTGACTTGAAAATAAGTAACCTCCAAGTAAGGATAAATCTAATTTTACAGTGGATTGAGAAAGCGAATCGCTGCGGCCACGCGGTGGAAAAAATTAATTTTTACGCTTACATTGGATACAGAGGAAGCCTAGGGGACATCAATTCTATTCATTTTTTAGTAATGATTGTTTCATTGCAGGGGACAATGAACGATGCCGAAGTCGCCTTGCTCTACAAGCATATTACAACTCTGGTTCGGGACTTGGAACTGAATCGCGTTCTTGATAATCTTATCAGCAAGTTTGTGATCAATACGGCTCACAGAAAGAACATCACGGCAAGTTGCTGTTTTATGTTCAAAACGTTATACTGGGAATTTTAAACTTCATTCATGAAGATGATCACCCAAAAGGGTCAAAAGCGGAAGCTATTTCACCAACAATACTTCCTAGATTTAAGAATAAAAATTCGTGAACCTAGACTTCGCCTGACTCTTAATTCGATTTTACCTTCTAATGAGTGAAAATTTGTCATTGATTGAATTTTTTAGAGCAAACCAGACAGTGAAGCAAGGAACCGTGAACTGATTGATGTACTCACGACATTGGATAAACCAAATGTTCTAAATACGTTCATCGATGCACTGAAAGAAACTCAACAATTCGAATTGGAATATATGCTGCGGAATGCACGTTCTGCTGTGAAAGCGGATGTAGGAAGGCCGCAATACGAACCGGCGCAATCAACGCATAACGCTAATATTTCAGTGTCCCAGTGAGTTTCGTATTCGTTCAGTAGTTCCTTTTTATAAGATTATAAGTAAAAAAGATAGGGTCTGCGGTTAATTATCAATTTAACTGACAATTGTTCTGCGATCATTGATAAAAATTGTCTTGTACAGGAACGATATAAGGGAATCTGCTGCTCAAATGGAGTCCGGTTCCGTGGCGTTGACCATGGAAATTGACATCCGAAACTTGCTGCCGATTGATGAACAGCTTCAAAAAATAAAGCTTCAGTCTTCCGAGCAGCTACTAATGATTGGTCCGCCTGGATCTCTCGGGCGTGGGGCATATGGAATTGTGAGCAGATATCAGATGCCAGACAGCAGCCAATTTCGTGGCTCTGTGCTTGCTGGAAAATTGCTCCAGTTTCCGACAAGCAACTTGAATGAAATTACCCTTGAAGAAGTGAAGAAAGTAATTGTTTTATTTGTTTCATAAAGCAATCAGCGCAAAGTTGCGAATAATTTCAAAAACATTCCTTCATTCATTGTCGACCAATTTGTCAATTTTATGCAGACCTCTTACACTTAACAATTTGAAATTTTTTAGTATAATTATGAAAAGAGCCGGTTCACAGAAGCTAAAATGCGGAAACCCTCATATTTTTTAATTATCCCATCTGCCGCGACTTTTGCCATGGGTGTTGGCAAAATGTTTAAAAGAATGAAAATATTCCTGAAAGAGCATTTTTATTTTAAATCTATGTTGCATTTTCAATTGAATTATATTTTTATGCCAGAAAAACCCCACTCAAGCTTATTTTCCAATATGAGGTATTTGAATAAGGTATTTAAGCTTTCTTGAAAATACACCTATATCAAATAAATACAAAATTCTGAAATTTTCCGATTTCATGTGAAGGCCCAAAAAAATCATTTCTCGATAATACGCTCAGGGCTTGTTTTCGAGAATACCCGATATTACTAATTTACAACTTTGTACTAAGGATCAATTAACTTGCAATTTTGTACTAATCAGTACAAAATAACTTATAGCTAAGTTGAGTTAATATTGAATAAAACGGTCACATTCTGTCTTCGGGGATGCTATAATTTTGTTTTAGCAATTGCAAAAGGTGCTGGATGAAATTCGAGTACATTATCAGCTTTGCAATGAGAATGTCTTGCAAATGAAAACTTTCTCTATCGAGAAGGACCATATAATCATCTTTACCGAGTTAATGGAAAAAACTCTCAAACAATTGATCCCGATAAAACCCACTGATGCTTTTCGTTATATTACGCAAGCAGCGGACGGTCTAACCTATTTGCACAAACGATCAGTGCAAATCATTCATCGCGACATTAAATGTAATATTTCATGCTTATTAAATTAAATAACTTTGTAGTTTAGTACATTTTTAAATTTATAATTAAACGTATAAGAGACGGCAAAGTGAAAAACGATTTTACAATGTTTATGATGATGTAATTAATTTGCAAAATACATACCATAGGTGCTAATATGTTGGTCAGCGAAAATGGTGTACTCAAGTTGGCTGATTTTGGATTGGCGTTTGAGTTGGCACTCAACACTTTGTCACAAACGAGTCTATCGAATGCACCACGACAAATGGTCGGGACGCCGTATTTTATTGCGCCAGAAGTAGGCACAGGGGATCCTTATGGCCGCACTGCTGACGTTTGGTAAGCAAGATATTATTATTCTGGAGAATTTAGTTCTGATTTTAATAATAACATATTTATTTATTCGAGTGCAAATATAACGCTATAGTTGAAAATTTAAGTTGTTAGCATAGTAACACTCTCCACGTTCTGAATGTCAAGAACGTTCGTTCTGAATACCTTCATCTTGAGATACAGGGTGTCCCACGATTAACTTAGAAAATCATTTGCGTATATCTTTGCTCATATGTAACCAAATTAAGTGCGGTTTCTTTCTACTTAAAAAGAACCTTTCGGAGTTTTGTTTGCAACCAGCCCGGTGAAATTCGGACGAATATTCGTGATTTGACAGCTAATTGTAATAACTGATCGCTTTT
>JAQGAX010000962.1:0-13008 GCA_034698105.1 Plectus exinocaudatus
CCTCCCGACCGGTCAGTCCTCCCCTGGCCTCGGGCACCAGTTATAGATATGGGAGTGAGCGGGTTAGGCCAGGGGGGGTCCGAACTCCCTTGACCGCCCCGTTACACCTATGAGGGGCAGTGCATGGAAGGACGGGTGAAAATCTCACTCCTTCCAATCTCCCAAAAAAGTGCGAATTGCAAACACGTGGGTGCAAAAAATATTGATTTCCTCCCTGTTTTGGGATTTATCATGCCTAAGATTCCTTTCTGATGCTGCGTCTGAGTATTGGTACTGATAGCGTACCAAATAACTAATTTGAGTAACTAGCGTTTATATTGCAGGCACCGTTTTCCATACTGTACATATTGTTTTTGCGCTTCACATTTAGTCTTAGCTGTGAATCTTCAGAGAGTAAAACGAAGAGCTTCCATTGGTTTTCAGAGGTACTTGACGAAATTAAAAATCGCTTGAGCCAGACTGCTGACTGGAGGGAAAGATTCCTGACAGATGAAATATAATGACGTGCGCTCGTAACAGCTTAACTTCTGATACAGACTCAATTGACTGTAATGAGATTACCTGATTTTTAGATCAGGGCAAGGTGTTAGGGCTTGTTCTGCTCCTGAAGCGCTGAATGTTTGCCTTTGAAGCTCATAGACACAGGATGGTCTAAGATCACATACTCTCCAGATGGTCCATCGAATATTATTTAACCATTGGGACCCCGGTGCCTTCTTCGTTGAGGCCTCGCCTCACAGAAGGCGTAGTCCTGAGGTTATTGCATCTTTTGCCTCAGCTATGATCCCGCCAGCCATGAAGCCGCGCAAAATGAGTCTGGTGGTTCGCGCGCATACCCTCCCATAACTGCGACTAAATTCCATCAATCAATCAATTGGTGCCAGCAGAAGAGCAGCTGCACTCTACGAAGCCGACGGCGACGAATGTGTTTGGCTTTGAATGTGCTCGGATTAACAACTACTGGGCGGACTGGACTTTAATCGAATTTAATTGCTATTCAACGTGCGATCGACTTTCTCGCCTACCGGACTTCCAAGTACTCGCTGAGTGCCCTCCATCAACCGTCCTGACGTTTTGCATTAAATCGACGTTCCATTTTGTGTTGGTGATATGGACGGGATGGCACGTTCTATTTACTTTGGTGCGTGGCGTGTACTAGGCCAGAAGGCTAGAACTATAGACGCGCTAAGTATATGGGTCGTGCCATCGTTGTAGCCCTTAGAGTCATGGCTTCGGGGTACCGAGCGACGCGTAGTATAAAAGGAGCGCCAAGAAGGCACCGAAGGGGATCGAGGTGGCCCCCAAAGGGTGTCGCTGACGCCGTGACTTCAGGATGCCAAAATTCTATGGTATAGGCCTTAATACTAGTTCTAAAAAATCAGTGTACTGACCAGTTTTGCGATCAGTATGTTTCATACCGGTACTGGTACTAAAGTTATTTTCGTGTACTGATTAAGAACATGATAGCGGATCCGTGTACTGTTCATAAATCAGTAACAGTACCATTATGCGCAGGAGCGAAAGAAATCGAGTAAATAATGGATGTGTCAAACGGATCCTTAAGCCCAGGGTCTCTTAATAAGGCAAATTTCGCCTGCGACGCTCAAGAAAGCTAGCAATTTCTGCTTTTTCGCTTCAAAACATAAAACTTTTGGCGTGCAACGCCCAAATAATTGGGTCCCACGTTGACCAGACGTATTGAACATCTTTTTCATAAATAATAATTAGCCTAACTTTTCCTCTAGGTACTCATCCCCTCTCGCTAACCATCGAGGATCCTCAGAATGCCCCTCTAGCAACCAACTGCCGCCTACATCTGTGCTCAGTTAAAAAATCAAAGGGGTTTTATTGATTGCACAAATACACATGTCATTATTTTAGTTTCTTTTAGTAGCAATGAAAGTCAATCCAAAGAACTGTGTTGTGCCTGTTTATCCAGAATCTAATTTCCCAGAAATGTCTTACCACAGTATTGAGATGCAAGAAGGCGTCTTCCTTCAGAACATGCCTTTTCCAAGTAATGTAATAGCGAAAATCGAGACTTGAAAACGAAAATTTCCCTTCCCACAACGTTTTTATGCAGTTGGAAGATTCCATTGGGAGAAGGGTTATGTCGCTTCCGCCCCTGCCATCGCTCATTTCCTACTTCTGAAGCACCGACTCTCGTTATTTATTGAATTGGAGACCATTAAAATGAATTACCATCCGTATCCTCGCATCCCCTAGATGTTAGCCAATTAGCCAATTATTTTGGGAGCGATTTGGTCAGCGTAGCCTTGTGCACTGACGTCATCGTGCTTAAATTCTATTCGGTATTCAGCTGGAGCGAAGTACTGTGTAATTTGTGGCTTTGATTTCAGATTTATTAGAAGACAGAAAGAGCTTCTCGCTTCTTTTTGCATGAAATGCTCGCGAAATTTAGTATTTTAGTTTAGCGCTCTTCAAAGTCTATGTGCAAGTTGTGAAAAATGATGATATCCGCTACCCTGTCCTGCAAATGAGACGCTCTCTTTCTTTGGGTTTAGATTAGACTTATCAACCAACTAGGGACACTTTCTTTCTCTCTCTCAAACCAAATGTACTGCTCGAATCAAAATTACCGTACTACTAACGTTTGTTGCATCAACAATATTCCAGCATGCTGAACCGTGTCATAAGTGATGCCGATGGCATCCAAATGCTCCGTTAGTGGAAAAAGATTTCACGACGAATCAGACATTTACTGACGTATAACGAATGTGGGAATACTCAGACGATGTTGATTAAAACTAGGTTTCCAATTTTTGCTTTTTCGACTCCCGAGTGAGTTCAGATTCGATCAACGAGAAGGTGTAGAACTTTTTAAGCTCGTTATTTGTTACATAGACATCATTTTTGACACGGTCTTTTTGCTAAGATGAGCGTTCAGCTCAACTTTGATACTGCTGGGACAACGAGTTTTCTTAGTTGTTAATAATCTCGCGGCAGCATGCCAAGAAGAGCTCTCTAGTTTGAAAACAGGACGCCGTTTCCCACGGCACATTTCTGCCGGCAAACTACTCACCGAGCACGCGTTCGCGCTGAATAATTGAGATCTCATGATGAATCTTTTATCTTTGAAGCAGTAGGTCAACCATGAATCTCCTCATACCCTATTCCCACATAATGGAGTAGAACGATAATGAAGCTGTGAAAAACCTTTTCAAGCGTTGTTATCGCTGAATCTCGTAGCATGTGATGAAAATTTCACATGAGTTGGAGGATGGAGAGGATGGAGAAGGTTCACAATTATAGATGTTCTCATGTTCAATTGCTGCATTGCAGTGTCAATATTCAGCCATCGTTGAAGCAAGTGCACTTTTTTCTCATTATCTCAGCAGTATCTCAATAATATCCCCTTTTACATTTTTCAGCCGCCGCAGTAGCTCAAGTCTCATCGCTATAGCATGTGTTGCTTTTGGCATTTGGTATTTGACAGTTGCATTCCCCCTTCTCATCTGTTTATCCATCCCTATCCCGCAGGTGCGCGTTGCTGCGTTTCCCAGAAGCTCGGTTGGCCTTAATTGATGTCGTTCATACGTCATACGTCGGTAACTTCCGCTTCGCGGTAGCTGAATGAGGATGACAGGGAAATAGAGAGGGATTAGCCTCCCGCAGCATAATCGTTTGTGAATAGGTTCGTTGCGCGCACATAGGATCGCGTCGTCAGGCTTGATCGAATCCTTCAAGGATTAGGCGAGCAGATTTTTTGAGGCCCGCGCGCTTGTATGTCTAATGCGTGAAGTTAAAGCAATTCTAGTATTCTATTTGCCACCGTTTTAACTTAATAGGTGAATACAGTGGCGGAAGCGCCAATTATATGCGATATAGCACAAGATGAGCATGGAAGACACTAAAAATAGGAGTGTAACGGTTCAGCTTCCGGAACCGTAGTACATGGTGCCCCGTATTCAATATGGTTCAGGTTGGAGAACCGTACGTTGAAAACCGGAACCGGAACAGGAACCGGAACCGAAAGTACCGTTATTTCTGGAACCGCTGCACCTCTACCTGCAGCTTGCGTAGTGAATGCGTTTTTGTAATGGAAGCGAATTAGTGGCGCGCCTCTCAGCGCGTTGCGTGAAATCGTCTTTTGCCGATTTTGTCCTTTGTCGCGTATCATATATAATACTAGATGGAGGGATAAGCAGTGTCATTTATTTGTCCCACCTTATCTGTGAAGGTATTTCACAAAATACTTTTCATTATCTCCAGTTTCTTGGGTTTTCTATTTTTTGAGGTCATTACCGATTGCTTAACCTGGCGGAACGATCGAATCGATCGCTCGATTAAACGGAAAGACAGACGTGCATCTTCGACTCTTACCCGCCTCCCTGATGTGGAGTTGGAAGAGGTGACTGGGTCTAATGGAACGAACGGCGTTTTCAAAGTGGATCATAGGTTGTCTTTTCAACGATGCATCTACGCATTTGCGCAGCCTACTCGTGGATTAACCACCTAACGCGGCGCGCATAGTTGTCTGCAAAGATGAGCATGTTCGTCCAGGCAAGGGGATGGAATCTCTTCACTTCCAACCGTTTTAGTATAAATGGCCAGATCTCTCTCTATCTCGGGTGGATGCCATTCCTTCCCACCAACTCTGCCTATCTTGTAACCACGCTGGGCTGTGAAAGTGCAGTTATACTCTAGTAGCCAATACGCTTACTTTGTAATCGGTATTGTTATTTGATGTTTTAAAATCCTGTTTAAGCGGTAGGGTAGGTAGGTCCAGTATGCTAAAAAGTATCTAAAAATATCACGGTATTCGGTGTCAGTATTTTTCGATATGCCTTATTTTGAACAAAAACCCAAATACGGGAAAACCTCAATAGTCGGAAATTGTGCCAATCTCAGAAGCAAAATCGATATCGGTATAGCGAGCTCGTCAATGTGCGCAACATATTAAAACTCTTTTCCCTGGTCCCCGTACATTTACCAGGCTCTTTCATGTTTCTCAGTCTTCAGAAGCCGGCTGACTGCTTACCATCTGAGCGCTTAGTTATATTTAGAATATCAAAAAACGCGAACGCATCACAAAATTAAACGCCAACCTTTCTAGAGGTTAATCTTCGATCTCTCCGGGCTCGTTCGATCCCCCATCATATTCATTCGGAGCATCGTGCGCGCATCGAACGGGGGCGAACCGAATGGGCGTCTTTAATTGCTTGCATCGGTGACGTGTGACGGCATAAGATGATGCAGCGATGCGGCGATGAAACGCTTCGGTTTGAGTTGGGCGGGGTTCTGAGCCTCAGATCTCCAAAAAATTGTTTATTTTATAGTGCATGGCAGTCAATTTCCAAAATATTCTGTCTGGGCGCACGCGAGTGTTAATTTCTTGTGTGGTTAGGGTGTGTTAAGAGTAATATTTTCTGGTTACGGTAAGCAATTCCGTGGGGTATGTACCCCTGTACGTCATGCCAGACATCGCCACAGTTCAGCGAGGGGGAATATGATATCATTTTTCCATAAATTTGCTATTCTATCCTATGGATGCTAAATTTATTTTCGTTTTGTGATATTACACAGAAATAATTTCTCTAAATATTTCAGTCCCCAGG
Organism: Plectus exinocaudatus; assembly: GCA_034698105.1. Lineage (NCBI taxonomy): Eukaryota > Metazoa > Nematoda > Chromadorea > Plectida > Plectidae > Plectus > Plectus exinocaudatus. The sequence continues at coordinate 5,580 of JAQGAX010000962.1, forward strand.
GTAAATACCCCAACTCCTCGTCATGTTTGCTTCGTGCCCAGCTCTGTTCTACTTAGTATTGCACGGGGGCGAATCCAATGGGGTGTCCTAATTGCTGCCGTTGGTGACGTGTGACTACTGACGGACGGGACGATGCGCCAATGAAATGCTTCGATCGGTTTGTCGAATGGACGTTTGATTAATTAACGACGCTTTTGGCGGGCGCTCAACCAATTCGTCAATTTCTTCCCTACCAATTCGTCTCCTCCGTCGGACGACCGACAATATAGGAATCGTTTGCTGCTTGTCAATGTCAATCGTCTCTCATCCGAGCGGCTCCAGGGTCGCATCCCTTTCCCTTCGACCGCGACCGCCTTCCTCGCTGTTCAATCGCTCGATCATTGCCTTTTCAACCCTTTCGTTTCCTAGCGCTGCCACTCACCATTTTTAATCGATCCTGTTTTCTTCCTTTTTCATTTGCCTTTTTGTCGCTGCAAGTTTACGATGGTAAAGTTAAATTCGTTTTCACAATATATGAGAGACCACACTCCGAAACTTTTTCTTGTGCTTCGTTTCTGGGATCAATCGTAGGTTCCAATTTCGGATTTGGCTTAACTTGTGAAATTTCGGATCCAAATAAGCCTCAAATCCGCCTATTTGGTGGGGTGGGCACCGGTCGCCGTCTGGACTGGATGTGCATCAGGTTTTTGGGGAAAATTAGTCGATCGCCAGCCTCTATTCTCATTGACATTTCTGATCTAATCCTCTCTTATTGTCTTTGCAAGTTTGAGATTATTCAACGAAATTCATGTATATTTTTATAAACGAGAGAATTTCGCGTTGAATGCGCATTAATTGGATATTGAATCCCAAAATTTGTCAATATAAGCTTTCTTTGATGATTGCAAAAGAGGGGACGGAGTTATCGTCGAACCACAGATGTCAGCTTTGACTTCATCTGGATTGGTGTTAATGATCGTTGCTTGGGTTGAACGCTCGAAGGTCTTCCTTTGAACACATGCTCTCTCTAGCTTTTTCCGTTCTGTAAACTAATTTATGCTGTCCTAGTGCTGCCGTGGTGGTGAGCTGACCATCTTTTACGTAAGAAGGAAGCCTCTTACTCTAAATTGCTTTCATGCCAATATATTGCCCCCGCCTCTGATTTGCTTGATGAGACTGGTTGGCTTTGATCAATGTACCACTTATTAAATTGTATCATGATCATCGGTCCATCTATTGATATGCATAGTTTTGTAATGTAAATTAATAAGACGAAACTAGTGTCTAAAAATCTATTGCCTGTATGAAAGTTATGTTTTAGTTGTGCATATTTCAGTGTAGAATGATTGTGGCTTGAAAAGATGCTCTGTGAATGTACTCTCAATAGTCAGCTCGCGATTAACAATTTATTAGTGTACGCTAAGCCATGCAGATCGGTTTCACATATCTCTAGTCCAGAGGCTAAGGTGTCGTCGATATGGTCTTTGTGTCGCGCGATGATTCTTATCTAGCTCATTAATTTTAATCACATGTGGTTCTTTATTGTTCATTCTTTCGCGCATGTTCAGAGAATTATTTACAAAATCGACATCTTGCGAATTAAAGCCATCTTTTCTTAATGTAGGGGAGTTTTACGTGCAAATCGGAGATTTTTTTAATGTCACTAATTGTTTCGTAAATTTAGATTGTGAAACATCTCTGTGGTCTTTGTTCGAGAGCACATCCGATCTATAAGGATTGCTCTTGTAAGAATAGGAAAACAAGTCCTGCGGCAGATTAAGCGATCAGCGAGGAAGGAAATCGGCTGATTGGCCTGTGTCAGCCGCTTAATGACTCATTGAGGAAACGAAGAAAACGATGAGTACCTGTTTGCACTGGCACATGTCGTCTTGGCCGGTACAAGACACCTCATCTCGGTGCAGCATCAACGACTTTGCTATTCAGGTGAGGACGTACCCTTCACTAATGGCCTGAAAGACTCCCAACTCATATCGCTGCGACTTGCGACTGCTGTACAATAACCAAGAATAAATGCGCTGAAATGGATTGTCAACGCATGCATCTTGGTAGTAGCGCAGGAATCGTACGTCACAGCGATTTAGTTCGAAGTCTGCTCAATCCTTTACCATCTAAAGATCATAATTACAACGCCGAGTACTGAATGACTAAATTAGGGCAACCCTGACGTAGTTAGGCTCTTACCAGAAGTTAGTACCAATTTTTATGGGGTCTTATCGTCAGAAAAAGTGCAAATGTGCATTACCCCCAACATACCCATGGTCCTTCAAATGGGTTCAGAGATGGCTGTACCCGCTACAGATACCTTTCGGTGCCCATTTCTGATTCAGATGTTGATTTAATTAATTAAGTAATTAATTCGTCAGTGTCATTTGCAACATAATGACATAAACATCAACAGCTTCGTTAATTAGACAATAACCTGCCCCCACAGATTGCTTAAAAGTGCCTAGCTGGAAAAGTGCGGTGAATCTGGCGACTCGAGTGCGAGTAGCTTATCTGGCGATGCTGGATAACCTCATAATCTCAGTGCAGCGACAGCGCTTCGCTAATTAAACGAGAACCTTGTCACCATCAAGCCCTCAATGAGCTACTTAAAAGCGCCTAGCACCGGCTGGCAAAGTGCGGGCGGGTCGGGGCGCGTATGTGTGGTTTGTTTCTTTCCCTTGCCGCCTGACGCAGGCTAACCTTTTCCGAACCACAACCACGAGGTCTCCAGTAGTTAGGCCACTCAGGTCGGTCGAGCGCGGCTCGCCCATTTCCTCCTCTTCTTCCGCATCACCGCCTGCACCCCCACCAGTTGTCGCGCTCAATCGGAAAACAGTGCTTTCAGCTTTAGCGAGTTTTGTCACCGCAATTTAGCTGTTTTGCCCGGGCGCTAGCTAGTGCTTTTTCGAGTTTTGGTGCACTGCTTGATCGTGTTGTTACCTTGCTTGTCAATCGACGCGGAGCTCGGCGCCATTTACACGACACATTCCATTCCCCCCCCCCAATTTTCACTGGATTCATCGGTTCACCGACACGCGAACTTTGGTCGCTTCGAAAAGGGTTTAAATGTGCACTGCGATGGTTTGTATTTCGGTGACATAAGTTGTGAGGGCGCTAAATCTCAATGGACATTTTGGAGCTTATTCATACCTTGGAGAAGTTAAGCCTAAATCTTTCGACTGAAACCTACAATAAGAACGGTTACAAATTCTTGCTCTTTCAAAATTTTATTCGATAGTGAACTTCAAAGCATGCTTATCAGCTCTATTCTTGTTATTTTACAATGTTGCAGTCGGAATAGTAACATTTTGGAAGAAATAGTTAGCAAAAAGACACGAGTATTTTAATTTATAATTTCATGCTTTAAAAAACTACAAACACTCGCGATAACCGCAAGTTTTCGTCTGCGACGCAGAAAAATGACCCTTTGGAGGTGTTTGACTGCAAAATCCTGGATCTTTTTTTGCATAGCCATATCATATTCAAGATATTACAGAAAATGATAGATTACCTTCATTTTTCAGGCGTAGTCATGTCTCCAACATTTTCCAACATCACTACACCCACGCCCCTATTATCAACAATCGAGATGGTGATGGACGAAGAACCCTGCGAAGTGTTCATCGTCGTTGTGCCCGACCCGTCCGCCAAGCTCTACGTCGTCGTTCTCTTCGGCATCATCTATTCGCTCATGTTCTTGCTGGGCGTTGTCGGCAACGGGCTGGTCATCTTATTGACTGTGCGCAACGTCTCACTGCAGACTGTGCAGAACATTTTCATCCTCAATCTGGCAGCCAGCGACTTAATCGTCTGCTTCGTTTCGTTGCCCATCACGCCCATTACGAATATTTACAAGAACTGGTATGACCGCATGTACTAACAAAGCGTAAGAGAGGCCCATCTTAGCCCCCATGCAGCCCACTCCCGCCACTGACTTGTCAGGAACGAGAATATCTCAAAAATTGTTTATTTTGTTTTATTTTATTAAAATTTTACTTACATATTAATAATAAAGTTATGAGATAAATTTTGCAAAAATTGTCATACCTTCTTTTCAGGTACTTCGGCGTGGTGCTTTGCCACCTTCTCCCGTGGGTCCAAGGAGTTAGCGTGTTCATTTGCACCTTCAGCCTCAGTGCCATCGCAGTCGACCGCTACGTCCTCGTCGTCCATCCGCACGTGAAACTGTTAAGCAAGCGAGGCGCACTCGGGGTTACTGTAGTCCTGTGGGTGCTGTCAGTTCTCGTCACATTGCCGTACACCGTCTTCATGGACGTCAGCTCTCATCCGGGCTTATGCGGAGAATTTTGCACGGAGAAGTGGCCGTCCATGCAAATAAGGGCGGCGTATACGCTCTTTGTGATGGCCGCTCAGTTTGTGCTTCCCTTCTCAATAATGGCATTATGCTATTGGATGATCTTTGCAAGGTGCGTCGAAGCTTTCATGACTGGCCCATTTTCATTAATTTAAAAAGAAAATTTCTTGCTTCGCTGCTGTGCTTTATTGGAGAACGGGAAAGCGAACAGACTGGGTCATCACGTAGTCATAAGGGAGCTCGGACCCATGGGAAAACCTCCAATTCTGTCGCTGATTTCAATAATAATTTACATTCGTTTTTGGTTGAGCTCATGCGTTTTTACGTCCCACTTATTGTACGTAGCACTTGGGATTGTCAATTGCTCAATTTATTGCTTACTGATTGAAACAATATAACGATATCATAATACCCAGGGACGGCGCCAATATTAAATCCAAAGCATAGCTAATTTCTTGCAGAGGGAGGCTTTTAAGCCTCTCCCCCAACCCACCTGTTTGGCATTGTGTGTTATCAGCTTTTGAACTTATAGCCCACATTGCACAATGCGTATACCTGACCGATCTTTATTCAGCGGACGATTTTGGAGGGTGGGCTAACTTTCTAGAGAGGGACTTGAACTCACCCTGAACCCCCTCTTGCGTCGCGCCCGCTAATACCATATAATAAACTTTCCTCTCTTTCAGACTTCGCGTGCGCGCCAGGAAGCGTCTTCAACGAATGAGCGAGCGATCGGTACTACTTCAGTCATACGCTTCTCCACTGCTGTCTGGTCATTCGTCGGCCATGCTGAACGGAATCCCCAGCAATCGGTCTGGAAGTCGGAAGGAAAGAGGCGCTGACAGCCCTGATCGACAGAGGCAGCAACTGGTGCGGCAGACGAGAAGAACCACCATCATCCTCTTCTGCATGGTATGATAGCATGATTTGCTTGCTGAAGGTTGACCATAGTATAAGACTTGAATTTTGCCTTTTTTCGTCCTGCCATTTGTAAAATCTTCTAAAATGTAAAATGCTAGAATTTTTGTAATCACACACGACTACCTCCAATAGAAATACTACGTTATTGAATGTGTATACTAAGATAAAATTCTGCGCTGACTTGAGAAACCATTTGAGCGCAACATCTTTTGATCCCAGAGTCACATAGAGGATAAACAGTGACGACAGCGGCGGTCCATTGAGATTCTTGGGCAAATTTAATTTGAATGGCTTTTAAATACGATAATTCGTGCAAGAACTATAGTTTAAATGATAAATTCGGTAACTGACGCTTTTCTCTTAAGCACGCGGGCGTACCTGAGTTTGTTGACGTACGTTGTGATTCTCAAACTAAATATTTTAGGTGCTTATCTTCGGCCTGACCTGGCTGCCTCACAACGCACTCTCAGTCATGATGGAGTTCAACGAGACGTTCTTTGAAGTCGGAAACACCAATATGATCTATCTCGTCAATTTATTTACACATAGGTACAATTTGCACCAGCGTTAATTGAGACACCAAATTATACATCAGACACTGAAACTCATACCTGTCACCAGGGAGGGTCTAGGGGAGGTTTGGCCCTCCGCTGGAAAAACATTTTCGCAACGTAGTGAGTGGCAAGCGCCTTTTGGCGTTTTTTTAATTCGCGTTGTAATCCCGACAAGAAAGTACCGTACCGAAGACCCGTCCGCCTCCCGTCGTCCGGTTCAGACACCCCTTTTCCATGTCTGATAAGCTCCTTAACGCATTGTGTTGCTACAACTTAGCTCACGCTAACATTGTTTGTCTCATTTCAGCATAGCCATGAGCAATAATGTCGCCAATCCAATTCTCTATTCCTGGCTAAATCCCACGTTTATCGATATACTACGCAACAATATCATCCAACTGCGAAGAAAGTTCGGCGGAAGAGTTCGACAGGCGGGCCAGCCTGTTTGATACCACAATGTATTTGTCTTGGAGCGTAAGCTACGTAGAGTACAGTATGCACAACCGTCGAACCTGGGTCCCGCAGCGATGGCACGGATATTCATTGCAATTCACTGCTATTACTGAGTGAGTATCTTAGCGAATGAATTGCGTTTGAACTGCTTATGGATACCAATAAAGCTCTGAAGGCATACTGTATGCTATGTTACTAATATTCCAAAGCGTTCATTATTGTGAGACTAATCGAAAATATAAACTCAACACGGGTGTAATTTGCGAAAAAGCGATAGGCACGCTTGCTCGCTAGCGATTCGATTGTGATTTTGGCAATTGATCTCAACTTACAGTAACTGACATATTGTGATGTTATGCAGAGATGTACATAAATCGAGTTCCCTAAGGTTCGAGAAATACCGGAGATTTCTCGGAATTGGTGACTCACTGAATTTCTCTAACTCGAAAACTTTGACTTTATTGAAAGAAAGATTGTTCTTGGTCTCGAATTTCTCGAGTACTGTGCTCAATTACGCTCAAACTATCGATATCAGAGATACACTATATTATTAAAAAGCGTAAAGATGGTCGATCGTCTTCGTGCACATCGATAAATATCAAATCGATCGATGAAAACTTTGACAAATCATGAATACCTTACTCAGAGAAATTTCAAAGAATGGCTTGTTAACGTATGAAGTGATCGATTAAGTGATATGTATATGCGTTTTCAAGTTGCAACATGTAGTCTACTGCATGGCGTAATTCACGACTTCGTTACTGTAAACAAGATGAATCACCTCTTGTGTTTCCGTTGCGTAGAGCGCCTGCTAGTCGCTTACAGCCTAACGAGCGCAACGCGGAGTGGTTACTGATAAACGAATACCAAACTTCCAATATACCTTTGCTTTTAAAAAGATATTTCATTTTCTCAGAATTTTTCGCCATTTTCTGTGAAATGATTCAGTTGGATCAACTGGTGCTTGATTCGACTGCGCAGAAACTGCCGATGGCCATTTATTTACTTGATCAGGTATTGAACCTCATGCTCGTCAGTCGATCCTTTGCTCGCGCTATAAGATCAGCGTCCTGTCCGCCATACCTGTAACAGAGGTCTGAGGTCCGGGGGGTTCTGACCGGTCAGGGAGGGAGGGGGGTAGGCGCTACGGTACTTCGTGTCGGGATTCCGGCGCGAATTCAAAAAAACGTCAAAAATTTTT
>JAQGAX010000963.1:0-13008 GCA_034698105.1 Plectus exinocaudatus
CCCCCGCCCCCCCAAGCCCCCCCCCCCCTGCGCACGCCCCTGAGTGACAGTAAAGTTCCTCCATTAACAAGTCTGATCGGTAGTTCCAGCGACTGTAACCTAATGTGCTGTCCTAACTGTCGGTGAAGTAGTTGAGCTGACGAACTGCGCTTGCAAGCATTCATCAATCCACGGTCGACGAAATGTGCCCCTTTAGACAATTCATATGCGGCAAAGCACACTTACAGTATGTTGACAAAAGAGTGATCAGCAGAGAGTGACGCATAAAAGTTTTACACATTGTTTGCAAAACCTTGGTCTCGAAAATTCTCGATTTCAGCGCGCTATAAGACCTTAGTCACTTGAGTCAGTGAGCATCTGAAGAAGGTGCTCGTTTAGTCTTGACATCTTTGACGACATTTCAGCGTCATTTGCTTGTTCAGCCATTACACCGTCAGCCAAGAGGTGGGACAGCACTTCGAAATGACATTTACGAGCAATTGTACGGTGAATATGACGTAATCGATGGTGATGATTTGCCAAAGTCTGCTCGCTTAAACCAGCAAATCGCCGATGCCTCATTGATGGAGCGGCAAAACATGTATAAATGACAAGTTGTGACAACGTAATTGCAACCAGTATGCAACGGCTCCATATGATATTAAACATCTTTGTGCTGGATTTCTTTTCAGTGAATGGGCGTAGCTTTTTGCATGTGCATTAAGCAATTAGAAAATTTTTGTTCACTGAATGAGCATTCAGCATGTCGGTAACAGCAGTTCTTCTGTTAACAAAACAAATACATGTGCAATCCTCAATAGCGAAGTACAACATGTAATGTTTGCCATCAAGTTATGAAAGTAATTCTTCGATTGAGCCAATACATCAATGAACAGTTGTATTTGTTTGCACAGTTTCAGCGGTTTACACTTAAATTTGAAGAGCTACCGAATGACGCATTTAGTATTCGTCCTTTAAACTTTGAGGTCGAATCACAACGGAACAGCATGGGCGAATGATGCAAATTGATAAGCAATGACGCACGAACGATCCATCCAAAAGAACCCGAAAGTTTGACCCTTGGTCTGAGACTCAAGCCGTATGCCGCTTCAAAAATTGTGGCAGCGAACGATCAGTGATTATTTATTTACAAGAGCTGATTTCATACGTACATAAGCGTACGTTCATACGTACACCAGGACATACGGGCATGGGGCCCAAGCATGGAGCCTCAGGAAGCCCCTTCAGCACTGCGCGAGGTCCCCTGAGACCTTCTTGGGCCCCCCTACGTGGACAGCCTGAGGACCTGAGCCATGTCTTTCGTTCGCGTCAACTGTAGTCCGACACTGCATATACCACTGTCGCTGGAGGTTTACAGTAGTCTATTTTGAAGTCTCCCAACTGATTCACTGTTATAGTTTCTTTCTCCCATGGGTTTTAACCCAAGCATGCGCATGGGCTATATTCCGCTAAAATTCAGATTCTTTTGACCGATCATTTTTGATTTTGTCGCTGATCACCAGTGTTGGGAATATTCTACTTTAGTAATGTGATTTAGTAAAATGAGGTTGGTCTCCTGCTCATCTTATGATGTATCCATGGAAACAACAGCCGTTACCATGTTAACACGGTCGTTGCCCTGTCAATGGCCGTCGTTGCCATGGGTACATCATAAGATGAGCAGGAGGCCAACCTCATTTTACTAAACCACATTACTAAAGTAAAAAATGCCTAACACTGCTGATCACCATATTTCATCTGATGATGTAATTCAATGCATCTGGACGCCGCAAACGAATGACGCTAATGTTGCATGCAGATTGCATCTTTTTGTGAATGAGTTCAAGGTGTACCTGCAAATCGGGGACCATGAGGCTTGAGGGCGGACAAGTGTCAATCAAACTGCTGGGAGAGCGACTACTGTAGTTAGTAATTAGGTCAACAGGGCGCTCACAGCGCAATACGTGAGTGGCTCAAACAACAGCTAAAAATTCCTTGCGAGGGACGTGACGTCTCTATGTTTGCATGGCGCGTGAGCAGCATTCCTCGACTGACTTTGTCCAGGACGCAGAGGCTATTTTGCAGAGTGCAAAACAAAAGTGCACCGTGCAAAATTTTTGAGAAACTGGGACCAAGAAAATGCACCGAGCTGTACAAATACAGTATGTTGAATAAAAAGCCGGGTCGGATCAAATGGACCGGGCTGATATTTCTTTGACAATAGATTTACTTCCGTACAGTATAATCTGAAATATCGTAGCAGTTCTGCACTATTCTCTGAGTCACTGAGGGACTCAAACTGTTCGCATCTGTGATCTGAAATTAGAGTAACCGAGAAGGTCACGTTAAATTACATCATCAGATGAAATACATTGTTCGGTGAATAATTGTGGTTAGCACTTTGCGATACATGTTTCGCTCCAGTTCTTGAGCGCATGACATTCAAAATGAATAAATTCATTAAATACTTCGGTGACTCATACTCATCAATTCTCAAAGCTCGCTTTTTTACTGCTCCAAAAATTTTGCGGTGTTATAATATACGGTAAACATGTTCCACTGTTGACATTGTATTTTTTAAAAGGAAGAGCAGAATTATTGAGCTTCAAACGAACGAAGGGATTCTAGAATAGACATGTCAAGCCCATTCATGAATCCTGTTTCCCAATGGATGAGGCGCTTGTTCATGTTATTCTCCAAATTTTGACTGCTGAATTTAAAACGTTTTATGTCATATTACAATACTAATAAGCGCTTCAATGATTTTTAGAAGTGGTGGACAAAGCAATAAACTTGTGGGCGTATTTTTCAGTGACGTATTAGCAACGTAAGTGGACTGCACAACAATAATGAGCAGGCAGTGTAACCAGCTCTCCAGCTCAATTGGCAGAGGTTTAGTATTTGAATAAATAAGAGTTGCAAGTCAATAGACTTCTTCTGCAACGTACACATCCGTGGCGCACTTTCTGCCGATGCAAAGAGATCTTAGTCAACAAAAGACGGAAGCGTGCCCTATTGTTTTGTTGAGGGCATTGAGAACCGGAGATTCAGTGATCAGCATCATACTTTGAGGCGTATAAAACGCCGTAAAATAAGTGCACCAAACCAATTCTTCAAACCTCGAAGCCGAGCTAAAAACTGAATATTGTAAGTTAGACGAATAATGAAGATTCTCATCGTCTTCTCTCTCTGCGCTGTTGCCGTCTTCGCCATGCCGGTACATTTTTCTTTATGCAACCATATTTATATACTTTCCTAAGTGACGCAAGCATAATTATTCCTGGGTTAAACTGAACAATGCAGAGAGAAGGCAGGAAGGACAGAAAAAATGAACTTCGACAAGGTTGTAAAGAAAGTATCTCAACTATTGTGCTCTAATCTTTTCAAAATGTGAACCAAAAATGAGACTATTGTTGATTGTGCCAAAGACACCGATCAAATTTGTCACTTGTTAGAGACGATGAACGCATCAATAAGCAAAGCAACAGCAAAAAATTTGCACGTTTTAAAAGCTAGTGTTGCTTTGCGAACATTCCACTGACTAGAATTTCGATGTAAGAAAATGTACAAGTTGCAGATGAACCACCAGTGTCCTGCCGGTATGGAAACTGTTTGCGACGCAGTGAAAACGTGCATGCAGACCGTGAAGAACGGCCAGCCCATGCCCGCTCAGAGCAACCCCCGTACCCGACCGACCGCAGAACAGAAAGCCGCTTTCGAAGCTTGTATCGCACAGCGCGGCATCACCCAAGAGCAACTCAGTCAGCTGAAAGCGTCAGTCCAAGTGAACGGATCTCGTCAAGGAGGTGTCACTCAGGGATAAAAGAAAAATGAATAAACCAGGATAGATGTAGTATGTTTGCAAGATTGCTTTGCGTATGATGTGCTCCAATAACGATTCATCTCTGCGTCTACATGCTTGTGTTCGGATCTTTGCTGCACCTGTTCATAGTAGCTCGCAATGTAAATATTAAAAATGATACCTTGCGATGAAATTCAGAATTACAGACAGCAAAAGATCAACGGAATAGTACTGTATTTCTAGGTCGACATCACTTGTCCACGATTGGTACAGTAGAAATCGTTTATAATGGTAAATAGGGGACCTGTCAATCCTGACCGTTAAAAAGATGGCGTCACCGTACAAAACATAAACGGTGGAACCCGTCATCTTGATCGATAGAAGCGATTTACCGTTATAAACGATACCTCTATAAACGATTTGTTAGCATGCTTTATTTTCAAGGACACGAACTAAAGGAACAGATCGTTCACATTATTCATCCTGCTTAACACACATGACATGTTCTTGAAATTGTGTTCCACATGATACTGAGCTTCGGTGCAAAGCTAGTAATCGCTCTTAAAAACAGAGGCATTGATTTCTTTTCCGTCCAGCTGCAATTATTATTTGGGGTTGGCACTCCAGAGTGTTGACAGACATGAGAGAATAAAGTCCACTTGAGGACTCCAGTATTTTTTGTCGTGTTGTGTTCCAATATACGATCAAATCTTGTCTGCGGCTCCGTAGTGATTCACTGAGGGACTCGAACTGTTCGTATCCACAACCTCAAATTGGAATAACCGATATGGTCACGCGAACTCTCAAACACCTTCAGAGGAATCAAAAATGATCGCTGAGATTTTATAGCGAATTTTATAATCAAGAATTCATTAATAACGTTTTGAATTCATGATTATTGGCAAATAAAAATTATAAAATTGTAATCAGAATTTAAATTCATGAATGTGCGGCATAAGCCGATGGCACGGGCTTGTGTGCGGCCTGTTTGTGTGTGTGTAACTAACAAGACAGACGGCATCAAAGTGCTTTCCTTTTCTGAGATAGAAGTTTTGTGCCAACTGCCGAAAGCAAAAAACGACCAGCAGAGGACCAACTACGTAACACAAAAAGATCAGTGAGTGTGAAAACGCGTTTGAGCCCATACATACCCCTATCGCAGGTAACAAAAAAGTTTGCCAACGTGCGAAAGAGGTATGTGTGGACCTAAACACATTGGACAGTAATAACACATCTCTCCACTAGGCCAACAAAAAGTTGCGGCACTTTACAATGTACACCATCATGGCCGCATCAAGCAAACAGCAGATTGTGAGGGGGCGAAAAGACACCAAAGCATTCACTCGACCACACGCATGTCACTCGCGTAGCCTACGATATTCGGGAATTTTCTTTCGTTCGCAAAGTTAAGCGGCAGCATAACTGCGACGAAAAATGTACATTTCGATGCGGGACAGATTTATTCAGACTAAGTATAACCTTCAATGCGCTCTTGGCATGTTCAAAAATGTAGATGATAATAACCGATTCCGAAGCCTTCACTTTCTATTGTTCTCATCATAATTACTTGAACAATTCAGATTAGAAGTAAAATTAACCTTCAATTTGACTGTAATATACTTCAACGCATCACATTTTACGCCAAGACGCGCATTGTCGGGTATACGGTAATCTGTTTAGTCTAGCCAGAATATGACTGTACACGGCAACTCGACCATCATCCAAAGAAAGTAACCGACTGACTGCCAGAAAAAAAACACATGGAAACTGGCAGAGTAATCGAGCGCAACAGAAAAGAGAGACGACGATGCACACAGGACGAAAGGGTTATTCACACATATTGCGTCACGCCCTCATAGGGTCAGTTCCCCATGCCGTAGCGCAAACTCATCCGAAAACAGTAAGCCACAACGCTACGCATTCTTGACCGTGCCTATCCCTTTTAACACCTTAAACAGAAAAGGGCACCGGTCGGCAACTGAAGGGTCAAATGAACTTTTTTAAAAGTCCTCATTCAATCCTCATTGTCTTTCGTCTGGGACATGGCTTATAAAACAAAATGTCCTTGCCGCTCTCAGCTCACCCCCCCCCCCCTTTAAAAAAGCGTTACGCAATGCTTGTGGTTAGCCCGAAAGAAAGCGAGAGAGTAAAGTACAACTCTGATAATGGCTATTCAATAACGTCGGCCATAAAGAAGCCAATAGCTGATTGAGTCATTAAGCGAAAGCGTTTCGTTACTGCAGCGAAAAAACAACTCGGCGTTAAATTGTGCAAAAAGATATTTTTCCAAGATTGAATTCCCACAATTGCGTCGGTCAGCGTATACGCTAGAGTGGTGATGCAATGAGCTGCGTTAAGATGCAAATTTTCAACGCACAGCCACCCGCTCGTCGCACTTTGCATCGAGCAGCAGTAAAAGGCCCAGAACTGGTAAAAGCATTCAACATCGCCAATCTACCGTAAACCCTGAGTGATCCAATAGTGGGCATTCAATCATTGAAAAATACTTTTCGCATTCTAGTTCGCAGATGGAAAAGCAAACAAGATTTCCGAATTGCTCGATACTTGCTGCACTTCTCAGGATCAAATCATTTTTTAAACTACAGACTCCCTTTATGGCTTCCATATGCGTCAAAAAAGTAGCCATTATCCGATTTATACAGTAGAGTAGGAGCGCGATTCGACTAGCTGTCCGCAGGCGGCGGGGCGATGGTTCCGGCGGTGCCACCGGTGGCGTTTCCAGCGCTGCCCGAACCGGACGGCGCGGCGTCATCGCCGTCTTCAGCGGCATCCACAGGCTTCTCTTCGGCTTGCCCCTCGTTCTCAGCGAAGTTCAGCCACGACTGCTCGACGATCTGCTGCACCCGCTTCTCGTATTCGCGTCGGTTCTCCTGGTACAACTGCGCCGCCAGAGAGTTGGCCGGCGAGTTCGGGTTCGGTTCATCCAGCAATGACTGAAACTTGTGTCAATAATTATTGTCAAAATTTGTCGAAAAACGAGAGTTTCGGTTCCAGCAATGTTCAAGCGCAGGAGCAATGATATATATTTGATCATATCTTGAATTTTATACGGATCGCAACGATGAATCGGAAATAACTGTGAAAATAAATTAATTTGGATGTACCGATCCTATCTATGTAAAGCAAAGCAATCGAAACGTATTTTTCATGGCTCAAGTGTGAAGATTCTTCAGTGAGGAGCTGAAAAGAGGTACAAACCTGGATGCTAGTTAATATCGCAGCGACATCATATGTAGGCGACCACCGATTCTGAAGAATGTCCAAACAAATGCTGCCATCGGCGTACACTGAAAATTGCAAGCGATCAATAGAAAACATACAAAAGCGCTCAACGGTAAAATGCTTGAATTCGGTCATAATAAAGTTAACCAACACAAGTTAACAGCGAATCTAAGCAATTTAGTCATCATTTCAAGATTGCTTCCATTAACACGACCGCAGGTCTCGTTTACAAGTCTAAACACGGCAGTGCATCAAATCTGCGTGACCAGCAGCATTTTACAATAAATACGAGACTGATCGAGACGTCGATAGTAGATAACTAGTGACGTCAGCAACGGAAAAGGTGGGTCCGTTCAAGTGCTCGGCGCAAATAACTAAGGGAAATGTGAATGGAATGGTGTAATATAGTAGAACTCATATTGAAATGAATACGTCCAATTTGGCGCATTCCCGCAGCCACTATTATGAGTTTTTTGCTCAGTGCGCTCGAGCCTGTGGCTACACGCTTGGCCTAGATTATGCATTAGAAATAGCATTGACCGTTGCGCTTGATTAGAGTATCTTACAACCATGGAGAATTTTAATATTAAGTACAGCAATTACCATTGGGGTGGAACATCTTCGAAACGAACTTGACGGTCGGGGGCTTGTTCGGGTACTCCTCGGTGAACTCGAGAGTCAACTTGAAAGTACCGTCTTCAAAAGGCGTTTCCTGAGGACTGAAATGGATAAATGTTTCGAAAACGAAGCATTATTAGACTCAAAAACAGGCATCAATATAACTCAATGTATTTCGATTACGAGACAAAGGCGTTTCCTTATACGCATGAATAATATGAAAAGTAAAATTATCACTGCTCCTTTTCGAACAAATAAGGTTCTAGTTCAACAGTAGGCTACGTTTAGGTATTACAAAGCGACATATCACAGATTTCATTTGGGCGAAAAAAGCAATTAAATCGTACAAGAATATTACACTCAGAATCAGCGATGTCACGGGCCGTCCTTAAATATCGCTGTTCAAAATGATTCAATTACGTCGTGCAAATTTAATTGTTCATTTCAAACTTTGCCCGTGACACGAAACGTCATACTGCAAGCGTTCGTAAAGATGCGATGACCTTCATAATACGATGGTGTGGGGCGCAGTATTTTGACACAAAGAAAATTTTAACGCACGACAGTACTACCACCTATGCGCACTGCGCAAAAATTAGGCGTGCAGCATGCGACAATTGTACTCAGTGCTTTGAACGTGCCCAAAAACTGATTCGGTGGGACTGACGTACGGACGGACGGGCTAGTTCTGTATGGCCGCCTCCGGCGGCCCGAAAAGAACGGCAACG
This sequence comes from Plectus exinocaudatus, assembly GCA_034698105.1. Classification (NCBI taxonomy): domain Eukaryota; kingdom Metazoa; phylum Nematoda; class Chromadorea; order Plectida; family Plectidae; genus Plectus; species Plectus exinocaudatus. Next base: position 8,371 of record JAQGAX010000963.1, read on the forward strand.
AACCCGAAAATGATGGCGTGCCAAACGAGAATATTGTCTTCTGTAGGTGCCCCGCTAACACCAGCTGGAGGGTCTTCTTGCAATCTGCAACAATCAGTGTGGTCACAAATATCAAGTTATTCATAGTATTTAACAATTATTGTGAGGTAGCAATACAACCAGCCATTCTTCCAGTTCAAATAAAAGAGAGAAGAATCTCCTGACCAGTCCCTTATTCAGTAAAAAGTCGTGGAAGATAACTCAAAATTGAATACAGCATTTGTTGAAAATACAGTAATTAAATAAAAAACTTCTTTACACTATCGTACTTTTTGAAATCTCGCATAAGCCGCCGTCTTGAAGGAGTCGTCATCGTCTTTCCTTGCTGCTTTGAGAAGACGACCACGAATCGCTGTTGGTTTGTACGTGAAAATAATCTAAACAAAATCCAATATTAAACACTGCATGATTTATAAGCTCAATAATAATATAAAGATGTCCTAACTAGCGCTTGAAAAGCAAAACATTCAGAAGATACGATGGCAATAAACTATTCCTATTGAACACGAATTATACGAAAAGCGATTTCGTAAGAAGTTTATTGTTGAAAACAACAGCACTTCCAAGTATGCACGCACGTGAATGTCGGATGACTGTGTGTGTGTTTTTACGTCCATCGACTGACGTTTCCGCAGACAAATGCATAGGGCTTGTAAACCATTTCACAACCACATGATATAGAAAAAAATATTACGGTAAACAGCGCGTTTTCAACCTGTTCTTTTTTGGCAGGAAGTATTGCGAATTTTCTCGAGTGCTTTTGCGAGGCTAGTATCACCGCCATACGGTAATAAAGTCGCGCTTTCTATTGAACACAACGGAAACTGATTAAAAATCGATAATTATTATATAGCGTGAGCACGGGGGCCAAAGTCGATAATTGCACGGAACGAGCACAGCCAGCTCGCACAACTCATACCGTAGCCGTCTTTTCGGCTCCTGTTTCGCACGAAATGTTTATTTCGATGCTATGTCTATCTTTTTTTGGCAACATTTCCAATGGAGTATGCGTCCCATGAGACGGTCAAATCTACTCCCATAACTATGCCCTTACTGCAAGCAAACGCCCGTGCGAGTCCGTGCCGTGAGGTATGCAGCCCCGTGGCCAAATCGTGGCGTCCCTTTCAATATTATTCTGCGCCACACGGCTTCCATACTCCATTCTACCAATTTTTTCTCGGTGCCTTGGGTCCAACGGTAACACAAACACACTTCAACACACTTTCTAATTTGCACATGAATGATAATAATACAGTTGAATTTCGCGCATTGTATGAAGATCGGAAATGGTTTCCTTGCACTACGGGTGAACCATATGAGGACTATACGCCAATTTTACCAATTAATTTGCTAATTTTAGGTATCATATTGGGATGATTTGTTGGTTTATTCTTATTTACAGGTTAAGGCTTAGACCGGGGATAAGGGGATGGGAGCCCCATGTCAGTTGGTGACCCGCCACCTGACGCGTGATAGAAAATTTTTCATACCCTTGGCGTATCGTCCGTGCCCGCGTAATCGCCGTCTACTCATAAAAACGGAGTGTCTCGACGCGGCCCCCGCCCCGACTGGCTAGACATCCAGACACGCAGACAGATCACGCAGTGCCGCTGTAGTACGGCACGGCGGCGAGCCATTAATTCTGCTAGGCGACAAATCCGTCGCAGAAGTAATCTGCAAGTATTTGTGTCGTGCAGTGCTCACTCAGATTGCTGCAGAGAATGAATGACCTGCAGTAATAAGAATCGCCATTTGGCTGCAATGATTCTTTTGGTCACAATCGCAACTCTTGCTGCGGCGGCAGCAGCAGAGCAACACGAAGCTGTGATTGGTAAGCGAATTCCATTGTTTTAAAATGAACCGCAGAGCGTTTTTGACAGGGGAATGCTTTTCTTTTGCGTATGTCGATATTTGACAAGAATATATTCTCCTATCGCTGCTTCTCGCGTTATATAGTGCAAATATGACGAAGGAAATTATTTGCCAAGTTTTATTGGTTTGTTAGACTATCTTCGTGGCATATTTTTGTAAGCCTATAAGGCGCATGGGCAGAGTAAGGAGCTTTTCAGGATGCTAATGACGTTGACATCGTAGCGATGTTGTCTCTTATCCTGTCAGTATCGCTTGCAGTCGCCAGATGAGAAGCTCTTAACCATTTCTGCTTTTTGCAGACATGACAAATTTGCCTTTGTACCCTATCAGTATCACTTGCAATCGCCAGATAAAGAGCTGACCCTTATGAGCATCGCTAGAGAGTTGTCCCCAAACCGTCGCCTAAAGCTTCTATATTATTGGTGTTAAGCAAAGAAAACTCAAAACCATTTCAAGTGAAATTAATATAGGGTGCGAAACAACGGTTAAACGCAATATGTACCAACGGTATGCTGTTTTGCTCTTTCCAAAAGGGAATCGTTTGGGGGTCCTTGTAACCTGCAATCGCTAGATGATAGAGAGCTCTGAAGATTTCTTCATATTGCAGATCTGACAGATGTGCCGTGGTCGCGATGCGCCTTCCATATCAATCCGTTGTTGTCGAATAAATGGGACGAGGTGGCCAAATTGGTGGACAAAAGGTCGAAGAAGAAAAATGCTGACCGCACCTCGGCCGAATGCGAGCATCCGAAAGATGAATGTGCCACCCTGTGGCTCAAAAGCGACGATAACACCACCGCCGTCTTACTGCAAGGTATTGTGGCCTTATTTCCAACATCGTTCACAAACGGATGAGTCTAGAATGTAAATTGGATAATTCCGATTAATAGCTACTATCCTTGGCGATTTTTTGGAAGCATCTCAATGCTGAGTACTAAAAGTGGGTACTAAAAGTACTAAAACTAAAAGCTATTAGTTGTTATATTGATTGATTTTGATATTATTTTTCAAAAAATCAATATCTGAGCAATTGGACCATATCCAATGTCTAATCATCATTATCATATGTTAGAACTTTCTTGTGCAAACGTAATTGTCTGAGTTTTGCTTCGAATTGCAATAGTACTTACAGTTTTTGATTGGCTTATTTATATGACCTTAATGGGACCGGTTGTCATTCAATGGGTGCACATGATTATTTTGCATTCGCTGCGATTCAATGAGTGACGTTGAGTTTTTTGAGCACGTCTAGAACTCTGAATAAGTACTACTAGTTCCTTTTCATTTTAATTCAACGGGGTGCAGGAAGTGTTTTGCAAAAATAATGTGGAAAGCTGTTTAAAACAATCGTATGCGCGTGCACAGTACTCCACTTTCGCTTGTTATGGTCATCCAAAACTCTTTGTACCTGAGTTTCCGTATGAATAAGCAAACCAAAAAACAAATGCATTGCTCTTTTTTGAATTGGAAACAAAAATGGTCATTTTTCGAAAATAAGCACTGCGCTTATTTACGGAAAACTCCGGTACGTCTTAAAATCACCGGAAATGCGTGCGTATTATGATTCAGAACTGCTTGATGTGGACGTTGAATGTGTTCTATGCAGGGTGCTACGACCAGAATAGGGACCTTTGCTCGGAGGACCGCTGCGTCACCGACCACCCGTTGAGAGAAACTGCGGGACACAATGGGACTGCTTTCTGGTGCTGCTGCCGGGGTCAGTTGTGCAATTCGGACGAGAAGCTCTTCTTTGAGCCACGAAACAACACTATTACTGCAACCCCATCGATGAAGAATCGGATAGCCGCCTTTGGGTTGGTTGAATATTTGGTGTTCTTAATATTTATTCAGATTTTCCCCTTGCTTGCAAGTTGCATTGAGACTCAGTTTATGTAGAGCGGGAAAGGTTGAAATGGTGATCGCCAATATTAAAATGTTTCTACAAGTTTCTACGATTGTCGAATTATTTTTTTTATTTCTCAATTATTTTTTGCGGCCTCGTAGGGGCGGGCAAACCGATCTGCGATTAGACAATGCCTTTTACAAAATAGTAAACCCTAGAAAACTATTTCCAGCCGTCATGAAGGGCAAACAGCAACAAGCCCGCTTTATCAGTGCCTCTTGTGTTGGCCACCAATTTTAATCAAATGCTTGCAATTATGGCATTTCATCAATTAAGGTTGGTATATTTTCAGCTCTCTCGATTGGACAATGCTCTTTGTCTGTCTTTGTCTGCTCCTAATTGTGGGTATGGGGCTCGTTTTCGTATTCTGGCGACGTCGTGGACTGGCAGCGGCAGTCGCCGGCCAAAAAATCGATAGTGAGGCCGGCTTTCTACTCAACCCAGCGCCGTCTGGCACAGATTCAGGTACACTTTTTGATAAACCGAGGGGTGTTTTTTGCGCTAAACATTAATATGAAAAAGGTCGCAGATCATTCAAAAATATCTTTCACAATGTCAGTTATTAATGCTTGCATAGCTTTTGTTTCTGGTGCGGCGAGATGTAAAGGTACTTTGCAGTTGAACATAGTCAACGAAACAGTTGCTTTAAAACAAATTATCCCTGGTTTGTCTTTTCTATCTAATTTTGGCTTAGTTTGTTTCACAGTAACCGAGGAGGTCGACTTTTATTGAGTTAGCAAGTTTTAGAAGTTGATGAGTTTTTAGTTAACCCTTTTGCACCTCTTTTATCATCCAGTTGCTTTCTTTTCAGATGCATCAAAAGA
>JAQGAX010000964.1:0-13005 GCA_034698105.1 Plectus exinocaudatus
TTCGTAAAAAATTCTGTACCCCCCCAGAATCCGATGACCAAAGATACAACCCGGGCTGGGGGGGGTACGTACCCCCCGTACCCCCCCCCCCCCACGCCCAGGTCTGGCACGGCCCTGGTCATAACATTCATGTCGACAGAAAGATTTTCTTTTGCATTGCAGCAACAAGCAACGGCACTGCTGAAGGGACGATGAATGATGTATATGTGATCATATGCTACAATCACTCCTCGCATAGTTATCGTTATCGGGGAGTTTCAAGCAATGTAGTTGAGTGCAAGAGTTTTTTGTTTTTATTTCGGTTTTTAAAAGAGTAATTGAGCCCGAATTCGCTAAAATTCGCCACAATGCAAGTGAAAATAGCAAAAAATCATAGGAATTGGTAGCCTATACTTGATCACTCCCGGAATGAGTACAATGCTGAATGAATACCGTAACACATAGCGCATTTTAAGTCGAAAATTTCGCCACAAAATAATAGCATAACATTAAAATATAAAATATATACATCAATGACCCAATGGAGATTTTCCATTGATCGATGACGCAGTCGTTCGATACTGTACCATAATTTCTCATTTCTTTAGACGGGAGCACCATCTGAAAAAATTATTTTCGTTTAACAAATTGTATTGTGGCTGCATGGGAAGCAACATTATTATTTTTAAATATTTTAATTACATTAATATCATTAAAATTCAAAAATAATGTCGCGGGGTGAGGCTCGGCAATATAAGCACAGCAATGGAGGCTGTGGAAGTACATTAGGGAAAATGTCAGGAACTAATAATAAGCAGATTAGCAGATCGACGAGGATGAGATTTGCTTAAAAATCTCAACCATCAGTATCACCAAACGTGCGCTTATACCGTATACAGGTGATTATGGAATGTTCTTGAAGGTGGATCACGAAATTTTCACGCGCGGAATATTCTAGATGTTCTAGAGATTTCCAGAACATTCTGGAATGGTATTCCGAAATACTACAGGCGTCTTGGCGCGAGCCGCGACGACTACAAAATCTGGTAGCCGGATGCAAACCGCGACAAATACAATTATTATTGGAGGGAGTCACACCGGGCACCCAATATTTTCTGGGGGGTACACAGTACAGAGAATTTTGATAATTAGCCGTCGATATTGATTTTCTGGGGGGGGGTACACGCAGGGCCGTCCCACAGGTGAAGCTGACGAAGCTGAAGCTTCGGGCGCCGAGCAAATGCTAGTTGTGAAGGGGCGCCACTTCAAAAGTAACGCAATAGTCAAGCTTCGGGCGCCGCGCTCTGACTCAATTTCAATGGACGGTCCTGGGTAGACGCTTTTTGGGGGGTAGTACCCCCGTACCCCCCACGCCCAGGTCTGGAGGGAGTATTATGGGAGGCAATATTTGTGAGTCTAATTTTAATAACTCGATCAGGAGTAAACATAAGATGACGACATCAGAAACGTGTCTAATCCTAAGGTGCATCGAACCTTTACTAACCGGCTTGTTGTTGACTGTATTTACTACTAACGTGGTCGCAAAATTACGGGGAAGTAAATAACTTTCTAGAAATGAGCGTCTCCACGCTGTGGTTACAAAATCTGGTAGCCCTTGTGACAGAGCGAAGGAGAGCTCGAAAAAGTTGTCTCCTTCCGCGCATTTTTGCGCAGCGCTCTTTGGGGCTATACACAAATTACGTAGCGCCTTCGTAATGCTTCATTTGGCAAAAACGACCCTCCTCCCTATGCTTAAGCAAAGCAATGACGTCATCAAGTAACGCTTGCGTAACGGGGCCTCTGCGACCCCCTCCCCCTCCCAAAGCGTTATGTAATTTGTGTATGACCCCTTTACCAAATTTGACTGCTTCTAAATAACGAACTGCACTTCAAACAAAGATTTTCGTAAAATTCTTAAATTTTGTTTAAAACAGTTGACCGCATGGTGTCATACAGAATGAATAATAACTTACGAGCATTGTGTCATTTAAGGGCTCCAATTGACATTTGGAAGGAATCTTGGTTTCAGTCGAATCAGTTGACGATTCCACCATTCTCCTTTGAGCTTTTATCTAAGAATATTGCAGAGATTCAAGATTTGCTCAAAATTGCTGGCATGAAGGATATTAGCCGGGAAATAATGTTTCAGATTAAGAAGCTATTCTCTTGAGCTGAGCCAAGTATTCCCTGCCCAAAGGTTCGTCCCTGGCAAGCATTTTAGGTAGTAGGAAATTTCAATGCTCCTTATTTTTCGGCTAGCTCACTCAGTTTATAACCATGGAGAATAGGGTTTGCATCATTTATAACCAGGGAGCCTGTAAAACAGTTTTCAATACCTTTGTCGATCCTGGCTAAAGAGGCAATTTTCTTCTCGCTATTCTGTAGACGTCCGTCGTCTATAATCACAACACGTCGTCTATGCCACACTGTTGAACAGCGACAAAAGGTAAAGCAGGAACTTCCATTTTATGCTGATTTCTCACGTGTTATTGTCAACATGTTGTGGCGATTGATCGCAGTGTACTCGAGCAAATCACTGTGTACTTTGATTGATCTTCTCAAAAACAAGACTTTCATTGTGGAAAATTTGTTGTCGGCGCGAAGTTTTGCAGTTTTACAATGAATCTTGACAACAATTTTGCAGAAGAGGAAGTATTGAGGAACTTTTTGCAGAAACGGGTTCTGAGTTCAACACTGTGACGCACATGACTACCCAGCCGCTCCGCTCTGCATTATGTTTTTACCTGAGATAGAGAGCGAGAGAGGGCGGCGTAGTAACCAATCATCAGAAAAACAAGGCAAAGTCCGCGCAGACATTGCCCTTCTTACGCAATGTTCGTTACATAACACCTGCGGAGAACAATTTGCTAAATAGACTAAAGAATAATTGTTGAACGCTGTTTCTTAAGAAAAATACTAATTGAAGAAAGCGCAGTTGAAGAAGCTACTGGTCGGAATCAGGCGCGGCGCCAGGGGGAACGGGGGAGTCCCCCCCGTCTTTTGGATTCCCCCCCCCCCAACAATTGTGAAAATTTTGACATTTGCGACGAAAATTGTGAATTTCCCCCCCATCTTTTGAATTCCCCCCCCCCGTCTTTTGGATTTCCACCCCCAACCTTCGATTTCTGGCGCAGCGCCTGGTCGGAATTGCTAAGCTACATAGCGTATAAGCTGAAGTATACGGCTGGAGTGTACGGCATCTTCGTGTAGGGATTTTTGCACAAAAATTTTCGCCACTAAGCGATGAAAACGCTTTTTTTCCGGCGAGAGAGGGGGAGGGGTAGACCAGGGGTCCGACCCCCTGGTTACACCTCTGCTTGATACTCTAATCAAGCTGTGATTTTATTTTTCACTTCAAATTGCAACAAGCAGGCATGGACATCGGTTTTGGTTCAAGTTAATTACGCTGAACTGAAATAATCACAATCAATTCTTATGTCGTGACGCGTAATAAATGGTGCAGCTGCTAATCATAGTCTTACTTCAGAGATGATGACGGTGTTCTGAGATTTTCAATTTACTATAATTGGACAACCATCTGTTTTCTTTCTCATTGCAACGAATTGAATTTACGCAAGCAGGTTCTTCATGATCTAATTTTGCGATTGTCTATAAAAATGCGATGATATCGTCTGCGGCAACGATTTAACGAGACATCAAACTTGCAGGCGGACATCAAATCGATTTAACAATATGACTTATTCACCATTACAAAATGAAGCACAAAATTCGTCACCATTGGGAGGGAGGACTTGGACTCGCTTTTGTACAATTGTATTCTTTTATCCAGTGCACTACAGCAGCGTCGTTCTTGGACGCTCCACGGAGAGGTAAGATGATTTTCTATTGCCATAATTTAGAGTATTCCAAAACGATGAGCGATTCATTTGAATTTGCTTTATCGTGGCGGCGATAATTTCTTGCAACTTTGATGTCAACGCAGCGTCGTCGCGCATTTTGGCATATTGACGGTTGATCTTCGATTGTAAAGCTCCAAAACCATTTAAGCCGATGTTGTAAGCACTAAATGGTGCAACGGGCACCTGTGACACTGAAAACAGTCGATTTTCTGATCGTACCGTAATCTGATCGTACTGTATTCGTTCTTATTGTTCCCGATCGCACTCTTTATTTGCTGGCTCAAAATTTTCAAAAACCGTAACGTATTTAATACTCGTTTTGACATTTTGGTCGACTTGTTTAAGAAAATATTCAGTACAAATAGTATTAGGCATTCGTCAATGTCACTTGTTCTATAACTACTCTTGATCAATTTTTTGGATAGCTCTTGTTTAATCTAAGCAATTCTTTTCACACATACCACTTGCTTCAATAAGTCTTGCACAAGAAATAGCGATGAGAACGGAACAAAATAATCTCGCGGCGCTCATATCCAGAATGCAGGGTGCAAAGATACAGGCAAGGTTACGGTAATTGCGGAGTTATAGCAGCTCCACGTAGGCAACCAGACTTTGACAAGATTGCGAAGCAACTGGGATGTTGGCAACTTTCTCCTGCTCGAATGCTCTCCAGGTACAGCCTCAGGTACAGAGAGTAACTGACCCTCCATAGCAACTTGAAACCAGGTGTATACATATGACGTCAGTGAGACGCCAACTCTCACGCGCGCTCACGTCGTGTCGTTCACTTCGTGACAGAAATACATCAAGGAGCGCAGTTCGCGATCACTTTCGATTCTATAATTAATGAAGACTGTCTCGCAATGGGGGGAAATGATATTATTAATTCACGTTCAGGAGCAAAAGTCGCTGGGGGTATTGGGATCAAACCTGGGCGATGGGAGTTGCGCAATCTTCATACTTTCGACGCCACCCTCCCAAAATATATTTGTTTTGCAAAATCGAGGTTGAAAAGGTTGCGATTCCCCCCCCCAGCATCCAGACCACGCCCACCTCTGATTGGGGCCCTCTGACCAAACCTGGTCAAGGGAACGGGGGTGCACACCCAGACATGGGCAGTAGGGGGTTTTGGGGTCGCTCAACCCCCTCCAGAACTTCCCAAATTTCCTTTCGCATCCCAACCGGTCGGCTATACCGACCGAAATCTGAAATCATCAATAATTGTCCCAGGGCACCAAGCTACTTTGAGCCAAAAGTTGCTGAGAGCCAAAAAATTGAGCAGAAGATAAACATAATTTACAGTTTGCTCAACAGTGACAAACACAATTGTAACCAGAAGGGTCCAGGGGGTCGCCCTCACTGGCTAGTCGTCAACCTCCTAAAGGGGTCTATCCCCTTCCCCGCCGGCCGAATTTTTTTTGAATTTCCCGACATGGAGGTACCGTATCTCCCCCTTCCCCCTTCAGAGAAAGTGCAGACCCCCTGCTACAGTTATATCGGATAACACCGTTTTGGGTAGCAGTGAACCGAAACAGTGTTAAACTATGCCATCCTTGCGCTTGCATTTTGCTCGTCCGCTGGTAACATTGATTGGATTACTTAGCAATAACAGTCGTGTGAAATAGGATTAACGCCTTGTCGTGAAACGAGAAATGGACTTAACGCCGTGTCGTCTGCTTCGTGACAAATATACATCAAAGCGCGAGTTCAATAGTACTTTTGATTCGGCTGCTAATGATGACTGTCTCGCGAATTGGACAAATAAGTCTGTCTATTCATGCACAGAAACAGAAGCCAAAGATCATAAAAACTAGCAAATGAGTGAACCATTTCTGGTGACAATCAGCCATAACAGAATGTAGCTGAACCCTCCTTGAGTAGAGGTGTAACGATTCCGATTCCGGAATCGTATTCCGGAATCGTTAAACCCGGGTAATTGGGCTCCACCCGATTCCGATTCCGATAACGGAATCGTTATTTCGGGAGTCGTTACACCTCTATCCGTGAGCCTTCATTTTGCTCTCGTTTGCAGGCAATTTTTACTGGATTACAGGCAACTTTTACTGGATTGCAGGCAGAGCAATGACTGTTTTGTATAATGAAATTGCGCTGTGCAATATAATATCACTAGGAAACTTGATGACGCGTGAAATTGTTTTTCTATGCTGAGTTTGATCACCGTAAAGGCCCGTGCACACCTCTCCTGTTTTTACTGTAAAGTTTACTGCATGCACAAAACATAGTAATCGATATCCTATGTTTGGTACATGCAGTAAAACTTTTGCAGTAAAAGCAGGAAAGGTATGCACGGATCTTAAAAGCGGCGCAAGCGTTTGATCGTAATGATTTGTGCCAATTCGCACGTTGAAAGGCGAGTAAAACGGAATTCGTTGCTGGGCGCTTTTCAAACTCTTCTGCGTCACGGCTAACAAAGAGCAATTCACTAGGGGAGCTATATTCGATCGGAAACGGAACTTGTTAGTGCGCACAAGGACTTTGACGTTCATGGCTCGACTATTTGGGAATAATTAAAATATTTTCGAGGCATCTGACTCAACTTCCTCGTTCAAGATTCACAATTGTTCTTATACAATGGAAATAGTCTTCCTCGGCTAAAGTTCAAGACCCATTGCAGGAGGGGGTTGCGGAACTCCTCCCTCAACCAAAAACTTCACCGCCCACCTCTGTCCTCTACTAGTGAACTATTTATTGAATACGGTATGCAAAGCTCACTTGATATTGCTGCGTAATCAATCAGTCGACGTTTTTGCAACCAATCGGCAAAGAGCCAAGTGGCTCTGCCAAAACATGTTATCGTGATTGTTCGATTGATAGTGATCAATGACCACACACAAAAAGATGATTTCGGAGCTGTTGCGTGTTTACTATTGACTGCTGAATTGATGGTTATGTTATAAATCAAAAACTAAATAAACAATGGCAGCGAAGAACGTGAAAGGAAAAATGTTATTTCGGGTTAACAGAATAAGAAACTGGCCAGTAGAGGAGTGCAAATTCAGTTAAGTTTGTAGCAAAATAATTAGAATCGATCGATCGAATGATAACTGTGATTTACACGTTTAGTACTTTTTAGCAATTATTTTTGGATAAATACAAACTATATCGAAGAGGACACTGTCAGCTAATCTGTCAGTTTTCAGCAGCTATCGGCGTTCACAAACGGAAACAGAAGGAAACGATCTAATGTGCATCGGTAACAAACAGAAATAAATAAAAATAGTACAAATGGGAAGTAAATCACTGGTAATAAAACACTTTAATACGAATTTACAGTGTCTCAAATTGACGAGCGATTGTTTCGAGTTTTCTTTGTCTTATCGGTGACCATTTCTCGCAGTTGTGAAACGTGGAGGCATCGTCTGTCACTGTCACAACGATTTACCGAAGCATCAAGTTGACAGGTGAAAAGAAATCGATCATAATTGGATAAGTAAATTGAACGCAAAGTTCACCCACCGTAGGCAGGACTTGAACCTGCTTTTATAGGTTTCGTATACTTTGCTATCCAGTTTACAACAGCGGCATTAGACATTTATACTATGCGTGAGAGACGGATGTACCGTAATTGACATAGGTTCTTCTGCAGTTTCAGACAGGGAATGACTAGTAAAGACATTTCCAGTGACAATTGTTTCAAGGAGCCTACATTTCGAAACAAGAGAAGTCGCGTAACCGATGCGATTGGAACTATCACAGTTTGCACTGTTTCAAAATGACGAGCGACTCATTCGAATTTGTTTTATCCTATCGGCAACCATTTCTTGCAGTTTCGATTCCAACGCAGCGTCGTTCTGCATTTTGGCGTACTGACGGTTGATCTTGAATTGTAATGACCCAAAACCGTTCAAGCCGACGTTGTAGGCGCGGAATGGCGCTGCGGGTGCGTACTGCTCTGAAAGAGATCAAGTTTTCATAGCAATCGGTTGAAATGTGAATGAAACAAAGGTTTACAAGTGTGGGCGATTAAAAAGGTGGGCATGGGAGAGCGGTGAATGTATTTGAGAGATATGGGGTGGACAGCAGAACTGGGCGGTTGGTGGCTTGCGTAACCGCCTCCCCCCAGAGTATGCATTAATTCTACGTTGCCTACAAACGTGAGCGTGAGACAACATTTTTGGGAAATGGTGGTATTGTATTGATACTCTATTCTATTTTATACTGATAATAATTTCCTAGAAGGCAAAACAAATTTTGATGATCTTTTATAGGGAAAGTTAGGCAAATGGTCTTCAAATTGGAAGAGAAAACGAGCCAATGCAAGAAGAAGGAAGATTGTTCTGAAATCTTTCAATAGATTTGAAGGAATTTTCTGACTGTGTTACTGAAAAATGCGTATTTCCCCTGCTGAAAGATTAATTATACTCATAAAATGCAAATATAATTTTATGCTAGGGTCGGCATTGGCACCAATATTAATTACAATACAATTATATTCAGATTCATAAAAGCTACTTTTTTCCCAAAAAAATTTGCAAACATACCACTTGTTGTAACGATTATTGAAAGGGAAATAGTAATGAGAAAGAAATAGTAGAATCTCGTGGTGGCCATGTCTCAGAATTCTTGGTAAGAGTACGATAACTGCGGATTTGTAGACGGTCAGTTTAGAACTAAAAGTAAGCAAACAGACTTTCTCTAGAATAAGCAACGAACAGCCGCCTGTTCGCAGTCTCTTCTGGTATGAATGAGCCTCTCTCTTCCGATATCGCCTCTAAATGGAGAGTAACGGTACCTCCATGGCAACTTAAAAATCAGGTGCAGTACTCATTACTCATATCTCAATATGACGCGATTGACGCCCTAGCTATCAAATGATCGAACACCGCGCCGTCTGCTACGTTATTCAACTACATCAAGCGTAAGTTCACAAGTACTTTCGATTGAGCTGTTAATGAAGATTGTCTCGCTATGTGTGGAAATGAGTTGAGTCACGTACACAAGATGAAGCCAAAAACCATCTACGGTCAGTGCCGGATTATAGGTGAAACTAACGAGACTGAAGCCTCTGGCCCCTGGTCGAAAGGGGGCCCCATGGGGCCCCGACGGTCAGAAAATACTGTACGCCACGATGTGGGCGATGGAGCCGATTTTGGTGACCTAAAAAAAGGTCGCTGACACGGGGCAAAATTTTTTTTACTATAGGGACCCCATGTTAAGTCCAGCTTCGGGCCTCCGACCCCCTTAATCCGGCCCTGTCTACAGTAGACAGAAACAACCGAATAAGTGTACATTTGAGGTAGGCAGAACTGGACGCAGTACCCACCCCCATAAAATAAATATCGAATGCTGTGTACCTCCAGAAAGTTTTGGATCCCCACTTGAGGGCAACAGTGAATCAGGAAAGTATAGAGCTGTACCATCAGTGAGCTAATAGTTTGATTTCATCTTCAAGCAACCTTTATTGGATTGCGCAGCAATGTGCATCGATATTGTAAGTACAAAACACAGCACTTTGAAGCTTAGTGACGCGTGGAATTGCGATCTAATGCTGATTTTAATCATCATAAAAGTAGCATAAATGTTTGATCAAAATGATTTGGGGCAGCGTGCACTTGGAAGGCGTGACATGGACCGAGAAGAACCGAATTAGTTGCTCTATTTCACGCCTTTCGATTCGTACTAGTCTTCTGCGTCAATGCTAACAATCGATAATTCACTGGGGAAGCTATATGAGATCGGAAGAGGAACTGTCTTATATGTATCGGGACTCTGACGTTCGCGGCTGACCACATGATAATAGTAGGAATAATTAAGAAGGGTCGCGTTCAAGCACGTTGAAGTCTTAAAAATAACGTATTTATTGTCATAGAAGTATTCCTTCTCCAAAACATGTTTACGATTCGCAATTAATTTCCGGTTCGAGAAGTAAAAATATCATTTTTATTTCAGTCAAAGCATATGTCCTCATAGAAATGTGTTCAATCCTAAAATTCGAGATTTAATCGAGTTGACCTATTAAGTTCCAGCGCCTTCTTCTGTGACTCTAAGGAAGCTCTCAACTTGGTGCAGTTCACCCTCTGGTCAGATGTTGGCAGAAATTCTATAGCGCGCTTGATAGGGGCTGTCCATAAATTACGCGTATTATGCTGTATTTGACCTTTTTCCGACACCTCCTCCCGTCACGCTGCAGTCGACTCCGGTGACTCACCCCCTTCCTATGGTTAAGCATAGCTATGACATCATAGCGTCACGCGTCCGTCACAGGCCTTCTCAGACACCCCCCCCCCTCCAAAAGCGTGACGTAATTTATGAATGGTCCCATACCATGATATACGCGTCCCAATCACTTTTTAAGGTCTTGTTGCCAATAGGAGACCTTGCGTTTGAACGGCGCGATAAGCATAGGTGTAACCAGGGGGGTCCAGGGGGGGTCGGACCCCCTACCCCCCCCCGAGCGAGAAAGTCCAAAGAAACATTTTCGCCACGTAGTGGCGAAAAAAAATTTGGCGATTTTTTTGAATTACCGCGGAAATCCCGACACGAAGGTACCATACGAAGGTTTTCAATGCTTTCCTGCATTATCACTGTTGCTTTTAATGATTTAATTTAATTTACATGCTATAGAGGTGTAACGGTTCCATTTCCGGAGTCCCCGGCATCCCATACGGTTCCTATTCCGGAACCATATCAAAAAGAACCGTAATATGAGAACCGGAACCGAAAAAGTCGTTACTAATGCGGATACCACTAAAATTATATAAGTCTGGTACTGTAGTCACGTGAACGAATCAAAATCTGAGACGAGTACCGTATTTTAAGAAATAGTAGCCCTGGCTACTATTATTTCAACGTTCGTCTAGGGTGCATTGGACACTTGCCAAAAACTGAAAACATAAGGGGGACCACAGTGTTTTGAGCCTGAACCCTGGGCTACTATTTCTTAAAATACGGTAATCTAGATCATAGGAGACAACCATGCGAACGGTAATGAACTGTTTTTCACGATATGGTTCGGAAAGTGGAACTTAAATACCCGGTTCTCTGTATTCCACACGGTTCCGGTTCTGGAACCGTATCCTGAGAACCAGAACCGAAATGGGAACCTAAAGAATCGTTATTTCTGGAACCGTGACTCGTCTAGTTACGTGTGCCATGCATACCTGTAACGGGTCTCCGAGGCCAGGGGGGGGTCTGGACCTTATAGGGGCCAGGAGGGGTTCGACCCCTGGCTGGGGGAGGGGTGACCCCCCTGGACCCCCTGGACCCCCTGGTTACAGGTATGGTGCCATGACGCAAAAGGATGACGCTATCCTGACATTCTCATCTACAAGAAATGGAGAAAGTCCTGCAAACCATGAAGCACGCCGCTTTCTTTTAATCTATTTGTCAGATAATCTCGTCGAGTTTATAAGATGTGATGAGATATCATTGTCGCAACGATCTAACGAAACGTCAATAATATTTCACGACTTTTCGAATACGAATGCGATCATAATTTGCTAAGTAATGACGTGTTCTTCTGCTATCATAATTTACATTGTTTCAAAACGATGAACGATTGATTCTAATTGAACTTGGGACTTGAACTTGAAACTCGCTTTTGTACAATTGCGGTGTATTCTTTAATCCATTGCACCAGACATGGGCACAGGTTTGGGTCTGGAGGGTGTACAGTTGCAAAATTGTTTTCCCTCTGAGGGGTGTATATCCGCGCTCAGCAGGCAAAAACCCCCATTCTATCCGATGTAAATCTTAAAAAAGTTTCAGCCACTACGTGGCGAAAGTGCAAATCCGCGCCAAAAAATTTTCCACCGCGGATTAGACGCCTTGGGGTGTATATACTCCCCCATACACCCCCCCGTGCCCATCTCTGCATTGCACTACAGCAGCGTCGTTCTTGGACGCACCACGGAGAGGTAAGATGATTTTCTATTGCCATAATTTGCAGTATTCCAAAACGATGAACGATTGATTCTAATTTGGTGTATCCTGCTGGCGACCATATCTTGCAATTTTGATTCCAACGCAGCGTCTTCTCGCATTTTGGCAGATTGACGGTTGATCTTGTTCTGCAGAGGTTCAAACCCATTCCAACCAATTTCGTAGATGCGGACTAATGTTGTAGGCACATATAGTGCTGAAAACAGTCATATTTCCATAGCAACTAGTTCACATGTGAACTTTAAGTTGCATGCAAAAGTAGGCTCGAGGATGTATGGGGTGTGCACGCATCCCCAAAGGGTCCAATTTGCAGCCGAAATTTTTGACGTAGTGACACCAAAAGATTTCCACTTAGTGACGAACTTTATTTGAGGTTTTATTTGCCTAGAATGGTACTTCTATCCGGCTGAACGCCGATTTGCACCCTCGAAGGGAACAATTGAAATTACAGTATACATCCCGAGCATACATGTAACAGGTGTCGAAAGTTGGGGGGTTCAGGAAAAAATTTGCATAATCAGGTAACAAAAATATTGGCGGGAATTCAAAAAATTGAATATTTTCGCCTGATTATGCAAATTTTTCAATTTTTTGGTCGATTTCCAAGGGGGTTCAGGTTTTTTTCTCGGATTGGAGGCGGTTCAGGTTTTTTCGCGGGTTGGGGACCTAAGGTACCCCAAGGTACCCCCACTTACATGTATGACCTCGAGACCCAAACACATACCCTAGTCTGGGTGGGTAAACAGAGCACAGGTGGGTAATTCCGCAAGGCCTGACGGTGGGTGGACAAGATGAATAGCCCCACGCACACTGTAGCACCCCATGAACAGAACCGCTAGACGTTTTCTAGGTCAAGCCTCTCTAGAAAGTACTAGTATTTGCTAGATACACGTAGTACTCTCTGTCAATGAAATTCACGGATACCCCAATTGCAGCGTCTGCTTCCATCTGGCGAAGAGTATACAGTAGAAACCGGGTATAAGAAACACAAAGGAATCAGAAAAGTTCTCTTATATCCGATCTCTACAGTATGGGGATGAAAGAGTTATGGAACCCCACAAGTGGTCCGATAGGGTTTGGCAAACTAATTTGAGGGTTATGAAATGCATTCACCATATGGTAGGAAAGCATTTTAGGAGTTATATAACGCTCGCAGTCCGTTGACCACAACGCACCCAAGCTTCAACACACGACCGTGCCTGCGAACGGCGTGTATGAGGGGAAGAAGGCTGATTAGGGGAACATTTTGCACACATACCTTTTG
>JAQGAX010000965.1:0-13001 GCA_034698105.1 Plectus exinocaudatus
GCGACATTCGGAGAACGCGATTGGGATCCTGAAGCTTCGTTTCGTAAATGTTGGGCGTATTTCGAAGCTACCAAATGCGGCAATATTTTGAAGGTGCGAAATTTCAACACTTTATATAGCATGCAAATACAGTCGAACCCAGATATAAGAGCAGGCTCAGGAAATCGAAAAGTGGCTCTTATTTGCGGGTGCTCTTATATCCGAGCTCAGTTATGTGTTAAAGCATAGTACAAGAATCAAATGGGTGTCTAAAAGCTGCTCTTATATCCGGGTTCGACTGTATATAGTGAAATACTGAAATTCTTGATTCTGTATGATGGTGTTGTATTGCAGGCGCGAGAGCTGTGGCAAGATATCCTCGCGTCGGGCAGCGGTCCTTTCGCGTCCGCCTGGATCGAAGCGCTCGCTCTTGAAAGGCGGGCCGGCGACGTGGAGCACGCGCGCAAGCTGCTCTTGCGCGCCGTCAACTCGGTCAGCGACTACCCCGAGCTGATCTGCATTGCGCTGCTGCAGTTCGAACGCGAAGAAGGCGCGCTGGCTGAGCTGGACGCTGCCACTGCCCGCATCGACGCGCAGCTGGCTCGCGTCACCGAGCGGAGACGACAAATGCCGACTGCCGACAGTAAAGATAAACGACCGTCGAAGAAACACCAGCAGCATCCAACGCCGAAGAGTGACGCTGGAACGGATAACCGTAAAGCTCCGTCGAACAGCAATGATCGCAGATCTCCTCAGAAACGTCCGGCGCCCGCCGAAGCCCCCTCGCAGACCGAAGCTGCTCCGACAATGGACAAAGATGGATTCGCAGTACCGTCTGCTCTGCTAGCACCGCCCCAAAAGAGAATGAGAACAGCCGACAAAGACTCGGAGCAGCATGCGAAGGGTGCTGCGATTAACTTGCAGGGGGAAAACGATGGCGGTGCTACTTCATCGACTGATCAGAAGAAGGGCGATGCCAAGCATACGGTCTTTGTCAGCAATCTCGACTTCAAGGTTCCCGAGCAACGGTTTGCTTAGCTTTCCTTCATCTCACTATTCGTGAGCGTGCATTTGTATTTATTTTCAGGTTGCAAGAAATATTCGCCGCGGTGGGCGGTGTGACTGAAGTGCGTCTGGTGAGGCGTCAGATGGGCAAGCTGCACAAGGGGTTCGGTTACGTGGAGTTTTCCTCGCCCGAGGAGGTCGCCCGGGCGCTCAAGCTCGACCGCACGCCGATCGACGGCCGACCAATGTTCGTGTCCGAGTACAAACCGCACGAGAAGGGCGAGCATGCTGAATTCAAATTCGGTACGGGTCTCGAGAAGAACAAGCTGTTCGTCAGGAACATACATTACGACGCTAACAAGGAAGAGATCGAGGTCAGTGTTCTTTGCGATTGTCACCGTCGACCGCATTTGACGAGCTGAATTTCAGAAATTATTCGCGGTTTACGGTACAGTGACTGATGTGCGCATAGTGGTGCACAAGTCGGGCAAGTCCAAGGGCTGCGCCTACGTCGACTTCAGCAATGATGACGAAGCCAAGCGTGCGCTGCTAGCAACCGATAACTCGACATTTCACGGTCTGTCGTTCGGCATACTTTTAATCTGTTGTTGCAATGTGACGTTTCAGATCGCCCACTTTTGGTCGCTTACAGTAATCCGCCTCGCAAGCAGCAACCCGGTGCGCCGTTCAAAGTACAGTCGACCGCCGCGGACCCTTCGGCTCGTAAGGGCAGCAGCAGTAAGCTACAGATGACACCGCGAGCACTGGCGACGAAACCGAAGCCATCGGAACGAGGTTCAGTCCCGACGACGGCGGCGGCTGCGACGACCGCCAATGGGAGCGTGCCGCCGGTCCCCGCCGCTTCGCAGGCCGCGAAGCTCACCAATGATCAGTTCCGCGAAAAGTTTCTCAAAAAGTAGTTTCCAGATTGTGTTTGTTCACTTTGTTCGAATTTCTGCTTCTCGTATGTTGCTTTTCATTCATGCTCAATAAATTTTATTTCGAACCAATTGCTAAGTGAATCTAATTTGCCGTGTCGAATTAACCGTCGATCACTGGATTGTTACCGTTGTTTGAGGTATCTAATATTGCTGATATATTCGTTCATTCGCAGTCGACAACCAAAGATGGCGTCAGTAAATGGCGACTGCAAAGAACATCGCGAGCAAACATTGGAAGAGGAAACGGAGCGCGGTCTACTGGCTCCGTATAATTACATCTGCCAAATGCCCGGCAAGCACATTCGCTCAAAACTAGCTGTCGCCTTCAATATATGGCTTAATGTACCGCAAGACAAATTAGCGATGATCTCGGAAATTGTTCAAATGCTCCACAACGCTAGTCTCATGTACGTCTTTTCCTTCGATTGACATTGCGGGCGGCATCGTTCTGTTTCAGGATCGACGACATTGAAGACAGTTCCATTCTACGACGAGGGCTTCCGGTTTGTCACAGCATATACGGCACCCCTCGAACGATCAACGCCGCCAACTATGTCTATTTCCTGGCGCTGGAAAAGTGTCTTCAACTTGGTCATAAAGATGCCACTTCTGTCTTTACTGGTTCGTGCTGCTTTGTTTGTGTGGCACTGTTGGCGGTTGTTTCAGAGCAGTTGCTTGAATTGCATCGCGGTCAGGGAAAGGAGCTTTACTGGCGGGACACTGTGACTTGTCCGAATCGGAAAGACTATGAACAAATGGTCATGCAAAGTTGGTGACAAAATTGGATTTTATGCTGTTCAGTAATCTGCGCTGTTTCAGAAACGGGTGGACTATTCGGGTTGGCTGTGCGTCTGATGCAGTTGTTTAGTACGAACAAGGAGAACTTCAAACCGCTCATAGATACACTCGGTCTACTCTTTCAAATTCGGTTGGAGTTCTGAATGCATATCTGCCTGCTCATTTACTAGTGGTTGTCTATTTCAGCGATGACTATGCCAATTTGTGCAGTTCCGACTACGCGGAGAAGAAAAGCTATGCCGAAGACTTGACCGAGGGCAAGTTCTCCTTCCCGGTCATCCACGCCATCGAGAACGACTCCACTGACGGCCAAGTGATCAGTACGTTGATGTTTTTAGATGCGCCGGTACACAAACTCCTCAGTACTGTCGGTATTCAATACCAGAACCAATACAGTTGAACTGTTCCGTTTTTGCGAATACTGACCAATGGTCAATGAGATATGAATCGTACCTCGGCTCCGCAGGGAAAATTTTTTGTGCTTTTTAAGGCACCACAGGCAAAAATTTTAATCTTTAAGAAAAAAATTGTGACTAATGACACTGCCATTGTCCACTCGCTACGTTTACGATCGTGCGCACTGATACTGATTGCTGATTTATGCATCAGTACAACTAGCAACTAGTACTCAACCAGTACACGATAAGCAAGCATTAAGCGGCACTAGTACATTATCGTAGTAAAAATTTTATAAAGGGTAAAAAGAAATTGAAATCGAGCACCGTAAGGACCAATTCAAAGATCTTTAGATTTAACTTTATAGTTGTGGACAACATGCTTTGTCTATCGTTTCACTAAGAATCCATTGATTATTCTACGTTCGAAGGTAAAACAACGGTTGAATATCGCATATTTACCGGATCTTAGTGGACTAAAATTCGATTTCCTGGTTAACCCAGCGACAAATTTTTGATTTATTGTTTACTACGATTGTGGCTATTGGCGTGTTACACTATCAAGCATATTTTCGGATTCCGACTGGTGATGTTGTTCGTTGCAGATATCATTCGTCAGAAACCGACCGAATTCGAAGTGAAGCGCTACTGCGTTGAGTTGCTCGAGCGGTCCGGCTCCTTTAAACATACCCGTGATGTGCTGCGGTCGCTCGACAAACAGTCTGTTTACTCTTACTACTGAGCAACGACTTACTGACATTCTAACTTGGCGCGTACATCATAGGGCTATGGAAGAAATGGACAAGTTCGGACACAACCAATACTTGGTGGCCGTTCTGGATGAACTACGCGGAATCTACGCTTCCGATTGATCGATACACATGCACGTGAACATTTTCATAGTCATCATGGCACTTTGTTAACTCAATGAATACCCGTGGTTTTTTTGCACACTGTACACTGTTACTATTGCAAATGATCATGTCTTCGTAACTTATTGAATTCACTGATTAAGTGCTCGACACAGCACTGTGCTGGCTGGCGGTTTCGTTCGCTGCTGCTGGAGGGCGCTTGGCGGGAGTCGGAGGCGGTGTGGCGTATTTCTAAAATGGAAGCGATTATCAATGTGTATGAGATAGCGGATGGTGCACTGACGTTTCGAGGGAAGAGGACGTGCCAGCAGCTGAGGCCGACGAGCACAAAGAGACAGTTGTAGAGGACGTAAATAAAGAGACCGGACGACGAGCACATGGCCAACTGACCGACTTGCGTCGACGACTGACGGGAGAGTGTCACTCTGAGGCCGCTGCTACACGCGTCTCCCGCCAGTCGAGCGCACATTGTTGACAGTGCGTCTGAGTCAGACACATCGACAACGCGAACAGCTCGACATGCGTCCTACGCTGATCGATCTCGACCTGCGCTACGTTCTTCCGGTCCCCTGGGTGTCGCTTAATCGATCGCTTTGTCCGCAGAGCAGATACATCAAGCATGCTGTTCGCTCTATCAAGTGCGCTTCGCGTTAATATTTTGTCGTCCCCTTACTTCCAATAATAACTGATGAAACAAGATTTGCTATTTGGCAGCAGATTTATGTCAATTTTTATTTATATGACTGCGAATCATCGTTCAACTGCGAACTTAAACTTCTGACTAAAGAAAAATTCACTGAGCATTTATGGAAGAATAGGTGAGATCGCCCCGTAATGCACACTGGCAGTGGTCAATGGAGTTCGTTCATCGTCTGCAATTAGTCGTTCAGTGGACGAATTCAGCGCCGTCGCTTGCATTGAACGACCAATCAGCTGCAAGTATTGTATAATAGTACAAGCATTCTCAGTATTAGTAACAATGGCTGTGAAACGTACGGAGAATTCCTTGCCGCCAGTTTCCGGTATCTTCACCCAGATGAACACGGCGTAGCAAATGTTGATGATGACAAAAGGTACGAGTGTGTAAGCAGAGCCAACGGTCGTTATCAATTTGAGTACGGCCATAGTTATCAGCGCGCCAGCGAGATTCTGGGTGGCACCAGCCAAGGCGGTGCCAAGTACCCGATCGCGCTGACCGAACAGTTCGGGCACCACGGCGTAAACGCCCTCGCTCGCGAGAGTTGCCATCACCAAGTCGGCAGTTGCCAGTAATACAATGCTGTTGGCTGCGCCACTCAACCCGAGAGTTGCCGGCAAAGAAACGCAGATGATGGCCGCTGCTGCAGAAAGCGCACTGCCCAGAGTAGGAATGATCATCACGTCCCGTCGGGCGAATCGGTCCAACAGCAGAGCCCCCACGATGGCCACGATTGCTTGAGGTATCGACATGAACAGCGAGGCGTATGGCGCCCTCTCTTCGCTGATGCCAGCTAGTAAGAATACTTCCGTCGAGTAGGACAGCCAGACCTAAAATTCTATTTATTTATATTTACCCCTGATGTTTTTTTGCTTCCGCAAAACCGACCCAGTCGTCGACATGAGCAAAGCCTTCGAGAATACTGGCCAGTACCATAGGATACAGAAAACGACGGTCCTTAAAGCGATCCATTACTTCTTTCAGTCCCCAATCGCCGATTTTCCCTTCGCTATCCATTTCCGATCGTTCGATTTCCGCATCTTCGACGCAGGACTGCCAATCGTCAGATGATTGATAGAATTTCAAGGCATCTCTTGCTTCTTCAACGCGACCATTGTGCAGCAAGTAGCGAGGGGAGTCGGGTACAAGCATGAGAATAATCAGAGCGAAAGGGGCGGGAAGTGCGCCGGCCATCATCGCCCACGGCCACCAATCACTCGTTCCAAGAGCCACTGGAAGACTGCTGCACATGCCTCCCAATTCCCCCATACAGGACCACATTGTCTGAAATGCGCCATGTTAATAATAGTACAAGATATGATTCTTTTGCTTATGCCTACTAGAGTTCCGAGAAGGAGTCCACGATTCTTAGTAGCCGGTATTTCGGCGAGCATTGCCGAGCCGACAACTTGAGCCATTCCTGCACCAAATCCTATCAGCAATCGTCCAATTATAGCTGGCCATAATGAGAACGGAAGATAGATTATTGCAGCACAGAGCACGCCGCCCACTGTCACAAACGCGGCGTTGATCAACAGCGGGATTTTTCGTCCGTAACGGTCGGCGAATATGCTCAATATGCAGCCGATGAACTCGCCGATCTGTCGAATCGAGACTAGCAGACTCCAGGCAGTGTGCGCTGCGCCCAAATCTCCGTACTGCTCGACCAGCCAGGGCTCGGCGGCTGGCAGCAAGTTGTCCACCACGCTGTCATGGTAAACTTGAAAGAAGGAGATCGAGCCGATGCTCAACACAACTGCTGTGCTTCGCCATTTCCAAGCCGACGATGCTGCGGGCATCGCGCAAATACCTTCAAGTCCCTTGGCCGCTCATCGATTTTCTCTCACAAATTCCACCGTTCATTGAATAATAGGACGCAATGACTATTTCCACACCTTCCATGCCAAGCTTCATAGACAAACAGTCACTGTTGCTGTTGTGGGCGCCGTTACATAAATATAAAATGTTGGCGCCCTGTGATGTTTGAAGCCGATGACGTTGCGCAATGGCGGCGCTCGGGAGTCCGTGCTCGGTTATCGGTCGACCGGTTCTGCGCTGAAATGTCGGACGGATCTTTGATGCCGGTTTTTGGTTATACCGCAGCGGCGTGCCAGTTGAGTCAATAAACACGCCGCTATTTTCAACAATGGTTCGTAATACACATACATCCTCCACTGCGCTGATAAGAGCAGGTGAAAGCATAATGATGATAATGAAAAATCCGTTAGCCAAAGTTAAGTAGTGTGTTGCAAAGAACGCAAAGTAGTTTCTGGCACGCGTCTGAGAATCGATTGGCCAACCAGCTGATCGGCGGGACTCGGACCTGGCACACACACAAAATGTAAACAGGGCAGCAGGGCGCTGTCGCTCTAGAAATCGCCCGAACGTTCGCGAATTTCTGTGATCTTCCCACGGTGTAAAAGATATAAAAGACGAAGAGTAAATTATTTTCGTGTATTTGCAGACAAATATTAGATATGGACGATATTATTGACGACTGCTTGCGATGTATATTGGAGCGTCTGCCGCTGCGCGACCGTTTACGCCTGGAGATTGTATGTAGAAAATGGTTTCAACTGATGCCGTATGCGAATGTGACGACATTCGCCCTCGACGATGTTCCTTGGCCCGAACGTCACATCTACGAGCTCAGCTACGAGCACAACAATCTGACGTACTCGCAGCCGGTGATGCAGCCAAGATGGTTCTGTCGCTATATGAACTTTGTGCTCGACCGCATCGGACCTCATCTGCGCACGCTCAGTTTGGCCCCGCGACGTTCTAACTTTCGTCCATTGGTTACTCCGGAGCTGGCTCATTTAATAGCCGATCTGTCCACCAATTTGTCAAGTATTGTTCTCACGAACTGCATATTGGAGAGTTCTGCTACGGATCAGCTGGCAAGACTCCGCCACCTTAATAACATCAATTTGTCGGCTGCCGTATTCTTGGAGGACAATCGTTTAAATTTGGTCAACCATCAAGTGCTTAGTGCCAAACTTGATGCTCTACTGTCAACGCTTCGATTAGAACGGCTGAACCTGGCTCATTGCCCATTCGTGGTAGCCATCAAGAGTGAGAGTCTGCGCAGACTTCAGTTGCAGGCGAGCGGACTGAACTCGCAGGATCTAGCCACTATTTGCGAGAACTGTCCGCAGTTGCACAGTGTCGTACTTAGTGAGTGCCGCAATATAGTCGACTTCGACGTCATCACGCGTCTGTCGATGCTGAAATTATTGTGGGTGAACGGCTGCAAATTGACCAACGACCACCTAGCGAACATCTGCCATCAATGCCCGCAGTTAGTGTCAGTGCGCATCAACGACTGCACATTGCTGACCGACTTCCGTCCGCTCAAGAACCTTCGCGTCATCGAGACCCTTTGGGTTGGCCCGAACATTACTTTTGGAGATGCGATTTTGGCGCGGGTCGCCCGTAACGGTACGTTAACCAACTTGATGGCATCGAACTGCGCCATAAGCGACCAGGGCGTCTGCTACCTTGCGTCCAGATGCCGACAACTGCTCGAAGTGTCACTCAGCTGTACCTCAATCACTGATCAAGGTTAGTTACTACGTTCTTTTTTTGCTCGGTCTGAAAAATGAATATTTCAGGAGTGATCATGCTGCTGAATAATTGTCGCGACTTGCAACTGCTAAACATCCAGTTCACGAGTGTCAGCAACGAAACACTGAAGGCAATTGCGACCACCGCCTGCTCCTTGCGCGCACTCTACGTCCAGTCGTGCCGAGAACTCGACGAAGAAGGCTTCCTGTACTTGTACGAAAGCCGACGATCATTTGCCGACGACTGCCCCAACTTGGAGATCCAGGCGGGCGGCGAACGAGGCACACCTATCTCTCATTGGCTAGTTTCTAAGCTGCAAACAATTGGAATCTCGCTCATTGTACAAAGACCACTGTTAGCGTTACCGGGTTTGGGTCTGTAGTTTTACTAGAAAATTATCAACTATGTTCATATTTTCTTTGCTTAAGCGGTTGTTGCAATGTACCAGCAGATCAGCAGACCATCAAAAAATATCAGTTTATCGCGCACTAGCTAACTAGCAACCAGCCAAATCCCCTTCTTGCTTATTAACCTGACATTCATGTCTATTGTATCGTGGTCAACCATGCGCGAAAATGTATTTCCTTGTTTGAACTGCTCTTTGCTGGTCTGCTGGTATAGTATAGATATATTGCAAACACGGTTTAATTTGACAAATGAAATGTACAATGCGCATACTTCAACGTGAGCAATTGATATGGGTTGAAATTCGAATAAACAACGATCACATTTGGTGTTTATTATGTCCGGTTCATATTTTGTAGTTTTCCAATTCGCAATCAGATTAATTGATGATACAATTTTAGCAACGGTTCGATCGTTTTGTGACGCTTGTGAGCAATCAAAACTGTTCCGCGACGAAAGCAACCCCGCGATAGATTGTTTGCCATGTCCGCGTCGATCGGCAACATGAGATGGCACGGGCGTTTTATTGAAATTGTTTCCTCGCCGAGTTTCATTGCTGTACGAGTCAAGCCGACTTCAAATCGTTTGTTCGAACTTGATGAGTTGTAATGCCGCTCTTCTTGTTAACTGTTTTCTGCTTCGTTCGTACCGTTCGCAGTCAGTTCGATGGGACAACCCTTCCTGGCGCTTACGGTCAAGCGGTGACTACGGCAGCCATCCGCGCCGTACAGGATTCGTGCGTCTTCTCTAATGACCGGCAACTGATGCGCCGGCTTTGCTGGGTGGAGACATCGTTCGGCAGTGATCCATTGACGTTCGTTAACCACATCAATGGTATATGGCGTTTGCCGGAAAAGTCGTTCAATCGCACAAAAGATCCCACCTGGTTCAGTGGCGATCGATACGCTCGGATTTTGGCCGACATTAACAGCAAACTCGGCATCGATTACCAGAAGCTAGAATGGCGAAACGGGGCCATGCTGGTGCCGATTCAAGCGGTGCTCGCTGAGCGCATGTACATTGAATCGCTCAATCTGCCGATCCCGTACGAAGTCGAGCAGCAAGCACAATTGTGGCGACAATATTTCGCAGCTAACCACAGTGTGTCTGATCAAGTAAATTCTTTCCCTTTTGTTGCGCAGTCAGACCGTCAGTATAACTGTCGCTACTGTAGGTGTTTATCCGACAAAGTGCGTTAATGCCAAACGTCTGTCGGTCGACAGGAGCGGACGTGCTGTTCTTGATGGACTCGTCGGGCAGCATCACGGCGCCCAACTGGCGAATCATGCAAGACTTCGTCATTTCCATCGTTGGTCAGTTTCCGATTCATGACAATGGCTACAAGTTCGCGGTCGACGTGTTCAACGACGACGCGAAGTCACTGGTTACCTTCAATGCTTATGAGGACATCGCTACATTGCAACGGCTGATCAACGTTCTGCCGTATACGCAGGGTGACACGCGCACCGACCTGGCGCTCATCAACGCGGTCACTCGCAGCTTTACACAACAGTCCGGGGTGCGCGACGCATCTCAGGGATTCCCGAGAGTCGCTATTCTGATCACAGGTCTTTCTTACTTGTACAATGTGACCATTTCAATTACTTTTGCAGACGGTCTATCAACGTTCACGGAAAGAACGAAGGTAGCCGCAGACATCGCTAAGCAAGCTGGCATCGTACTACTGACGATAGGAATCGCAGCTGCCGACATCACAGAGTTGACCTACGTGGCTTCTGAGCCGAAGTGCATGCGAACGTTCCTACTCGATAGTTTTGGCGCATTGGGCAAAGGTAGAACCATGTTAGACTTAAACACATTACCTATACTGCGCCTCCAGGTTTTCCTGCGGAGCTGATGGCGCAGACCTGTCAGGTTGACGCACGGCTGAGCCCCGGCGATTCAGGGATCGCCGGTTCTCTCCAGAAGGAGCAGTATTTGTACTTTTACACGGCGCTGAACAGCACTGCTGGGGTCACCTACCGCATAAATATGACCGAGGGAGCAGCGACACTGTACCTCTCGAGCACAGTGCCACAGCCAGACGAAGTCCGCTACGACTACTCGATCAACGTCACCGCCGTCGGCGACGGTTCGCTGTACATTGGAGCCGATCAACTGACGAGCGGCATTGACAAGAACCTGCTCGACCAGTTGATGCTCGCCAATAATTGGACGTTAATACCCATGTACGCGTCTGTTCGCGGCACTGGCGAGCGCAACAACTTCACCGTGTCAATCGATCAGCAGAGTCAAAGCGTCACAGGTCAGCCGCTTAGGTCAGCCACTCTGGCGACTGTTCAAGCGCAAACATCAACGACTACAATCATTATCGCCGTTGTGGCCGCCATTGTCCTCCTCTGCTTGATCATCGGTGGCGTACTCATCTACTACATGCGATACGTTCGCTACACAGTCAACCCTCCAAACGATCAAAGCGATCTAAACGATCAACAGTAGCAAATGAAATGAAACCTCATACTCTCCCGTATGTTGTGTGATTAATGCGTGTATGCAAACACTATATAGATGTTCAAAGACTGATATTAAAAGGTTGTTGTCTAGCATCCAACTAATTGGCGCAAATATTGACTCCGTTCAGAGCAGAGCAAAGCAAGCAACACTCAATCATCATCGGGTTTACAATCGGATTCAGTGGCTCCCTCGCGTGTAATCATCACGACTTTGCCGATGGCGTCCTGTTTCGAGGCGTCTTCCACACATTTGTTAATGTCGTTGAGCAAGTACTTGGCCCTAATATAGGGAGTAATGTATTTCTCATCGTACCATCCAATGATCGTCTCCAGAATTTCAGCAAATTGCTTCGGATCGTCCTGCGCCACTCCGCCGAGCCACACTCCTTCAATATCGACGCAATAGAACATTATGTTATAGAAATACAGAGCTTTCTATGTAAGTAAGACCTCGGAGTTTTTTCGCTTATAACTTTGGTAACTTTTGCCTAAATTCAACCAGACTTTACCACAAGATACCACTTTATCTCAAAGACCTCGCACCAAAATTAAACAAAACTTGGCAGAAAATATTTCTTATATTTGCTCTACTTTGTGGTATAATTTCGTCGAAATTGGTCCAGCTGCCGCGTTATGAGCGAACAAACCCCTGTAGACCGCATGAACATCTCATATTCTAACTTGAGGCAGGGAAAATTTTCACTGACAAATGTCTACCTATAAAAATAACAAACCTGATAATGTAGCTCTGAGTCGATGTAGATCGAGCATTGACACACTCGGGATTTCATTGGAAGAAAACCCTAACGTCAAAATGTGACCGCCTGGCTTCAAACTGAAAATCGAATTGTCAAGACATAAAACAATCAAGAACAGAAAGAAACCATTTTAAAGCGACATCGAAGCATTTGCCGCCAACGGTGTCGATGATTGCGTCGACGCCCTTGCCGAAAGTCGCTTTGAGCACGTTCTTGGCGAAGTTTTCTTTGTTATACTCGGCCGTCATTAGCACCCCCATTGGCCGCACTGTCGCGCACTCGTGTTCGTTCGAGCAAGCCGCTATCACCTCAAAAGAGAAAAGTGTAATTTTCGGCCATCATCCAAGCACAAAGCGAACGATTTCACCTGCATTTTGAACACGTTCTGCGCCAGATCAATGGCGGCTAAGCCGCTCGAGCCCTGTGAAGTGAGAATGAGCACATAATTGCTGAAGATTAAACTATTAAATTATAAATATTGTCCGTTTAATACTGTACCCAATTTTCATCTTAGCGATGTGCTGTAACGCTAGGAACCCGCTGCCGTAAGCCACCGGGAGACTGGCTGCTACGTCGAAGTTCATCGAATAGGGTATTTGATACAATTCCTGAAATCGTCGAAATGAAAACTGGCGTTTACCAAAGCAATATTAATGCTTACGTTTTCACTGACGATGCACTGTTGCGCGAATGCTCCGATTCCGTGTGTTCTCAGCGCGAGTACGCGATCTCCTTCCTTCAGTTTTTTCACATCTTTGCCTATTCGACTGATTGTTCCAGCAAGTTCAAAGCCTGCAAACTTTCAGAAGTAATTTAAAAGACGACAATTCCATAAAATAAAACAGATATTGCGACAGTTTGCATCATCAGAAAAAAAACCGGGCGTACCAGGGACAAAAGGCGTCTGGGGCTTAAGATGATGCAGGCCACGGACCATGCGCACATCTGCATGGTTGACACCGGCGCTGTCGACGGCCACGACCACCTCGTTGTGATGTGGGGTCAGCTCTTTGGACTGTTCGACGACTTGCAATGGCTTGCCATAATCGTTGAGGACGGCGGCGCGGTAATGGCGCGTTCCAACCGTCGCCGCGCGGCTAAATGCGCGCA
>JAQGAX010000966.1:0-13000 GCA_034698105.1 Plectus exinocaudatus
GCTGTCGTTTTTTGACCAAATAAATCAGATTGATGGGGTGTAATGAGTAAGAAAAGTCAAAAAGAAGTTTTCTTTCACCAGTCTGCTGATGGGTTTCTGCTACTGTGTCTAGCGTTCCATTGTACACCATCTCGATTGCTCCCGACAAATTTCCTGCTACTAACATACCTAAATAAACACAACTTATTAGGTGCGTCAACAACCGTAGTATCAACATAGTTGTGTACTAACATCTGCACATCTACAATATGTACGAGTCATACAGAGTATAATATATAAATGCGTTCAAATGTGTGCGCAATCTATGTTAAATGCATAATATTTGAAATGGATTCAACTGTTACGGTTTCTAAGACCCCTAATAATGTACAGTATGCTAGTCTTCTGATGACTGGGCGCGCGTCACTTGAAGGGGCGCTGGCAGGGGCGAAGCTAGGGGTGCTGAGGGGCTCAGCCCCCCCCCCCCCGGTTTTCCGCCATCTCCTTCAGTTTTTAGACTTTCAGTAGGGCTAGCCCCCCTGGTTCCCCGAGTTGGCCCCCGGTCTTCAAGGTGGCCCCTCTGGTCTACCGGTGCTAGCTTCGCGCCTGGGCGCTGGGGTTCCACTTAGATAGGATCCAATTAGGAAATTTGAAAATATTTACCTGAACCGTTGCTGGTATACCACGTGATTACCGGTTTAACTCGCATGACAGTGGTTAAGATTTGAAATAATTCATAAGCTGCTCCAGGCATAAGACATTCCAGTGAACGTCCGACAGCAAACGAAGTATGATTAGCGCAAGCAAATGTGTAAGGCTCGTTGGCCATGAGACCGAAGCGAAAGACGTCTTGAGATTTATCTGCCATCTTTGACTAATAGTGAAGATTTGAGTCTTCGTGTATCGGGCAGTTGCGAATACAGTTCGAGAAATTCAAGAAAATTCAAGCACCTACTCTTGTCTACGTCAGGCTGTAGTTATAAAATATGCTTCAATGATGACAAAACGTTTCAGAGAATATTAACGAAATCTAATCTCTCTCCATCGAGTCACGAAGGGCTCGAATATTTGTGATCAAACAAGAAAGAAAAACATTTTCCAGATACAATCGGATCCTTTGGGGTTGCACTGCGCCTCCTAACTCTCAGGTCCATTTCTGGTGAGTGAGTCCGTGAGTACTTGCGTATTTTCGAAACTTATATACGGTACGTTATCGATACACCAGTTTTCAGGGAAAGATATACAACGCAATTGGCTACCTAAGCCTAAGACTACAGTAAGTTCAAACGCATGTGCGTGTGGCGTGTTTTTTTGTAATTAATTGCACTGGCGTATCGTGCTCGTACCTTATTTACGTCTTTCGGGTAAATCGATTTCTACAGAACTCGCTACGTCAAGTCGGCGATCGACGTCGATGTTTGCAATCGTGCAGAGCTTACATAGGGTCAGCGTCAATCTGCTACCAGGACATCAAACTACAATTCCAAACTGGACTGTGCGAATATGCTAACATTAGTTAAATGATTTTTAATTAAAATTCTGAATTTGACACGTACACTTTAATTTTCAATTGTCAAAATCAAACAAGAGTGCCTCGGTTAATCTGTTTCTTAGCAAGAGCATCGATCAAAACGAAAACATCAAACTACAATTCCTAATCTCGCTGACCGGATTCTTCTCGATTGCCGCAATTTGTTGAAATAATGTTTTGTTGAATTTCGATTGATTTTGTTTACAAGCAGTTCAGCGAGAAAAATTAGAACAGAGATTGTACAACCAACGATGATTAGCACGAAAAAACCCATAGAAGCGTCTAATGACAGAGGATTAAGCCCGGAAGGCGGTTGACGACAATAGTTCTCTCTCCTCTGTTGTGCAATATCGCCGTAATACGTGCTCCACACGAGATCGGTCAACGTTTGCGCCGCAAATACGGCTGCGTTGAATCGGCGCAGCATTGAGTTCGAAGAGTTCTTTTTGAATATGTACGTTGCCCATTTGACTGGTGCATCTTAGAAAAGTTACTTTTATACATATTTACAATTGAGTTTGCAAACGAGTTAATTAAAAAGTTTAGCACGCAAAGTTTCCTGAGCAATGGAGTTCAACGTATCCGTTTCGTGAAAGAAGGGCTACATTTGCCGGTGTACCTTAGAAAGTTGCTTTTTAACTTTAAAAATGTAACGTTCTCGTCAGATACCGTCGAGCGCATCAATTGCGTTTGAGTGTCGGAAACTAATTTAGTTTTTCAGTCTGAGCCAATATAAAATTGGATTGGTTAGTAACTTTGAAATAACAAAGGTTCCAAATTAACGTTGCAGTAGTTCTGCCACAATTTCTAATTCGAACTGTGTCTTAAAGAAAAACATTATGCAAAGTTTCATCTCACACCAATTAAAAGTACCGCACGTCCACATTTATTGCAATATTATAATAAAAATCCAGTCTCTACTCCAATAGAATTTCAGAGTTTCAAGCGATCAAAAAATACAAGCCCATGGACCGATATTTGAATAAAAATGGTAGCTGCTAGCGTAAACAAATAATTATCTATCGAATTTTTACGAATATGTCGCATTGTCAATGAATTTTTACCCTTAAAAGTTATCAATTTCATTACGCAAATATGGAGTTCAACGCACCCTTTGGTGAAAGAAGGGAGACGTCGCATAAACTGAAAGTATGGTAGACGGCCAAAGCGTCTGTAAAGGAAGGTAAGATGTATCCACCACGATTTACCAGCTCGAGAGTGCGGTCCACACCATTCGCGTAGACGTAAGGAGTTTTCGCCAGAGCCGCCCGCAACTTAACGTAATGAGTAGCATTTGAACTTGTCGTTTCCTGATAATACCACATTGTTGGATTCGTCAGGTCAAATACTAATTTGTAGTCGCCCTTAGCAATCAGTTCTATCATTTCGTCACCGGTGCTGAATGGTGGTTGTTCTCGGTTTGCAAGCAGTTGTGTCAGCAATGCCCCTCCAAATAAACTCAACATGATTACGGTCAAAATTCCGCCACAAGCAAGCAGAACATTGCCGGAAATATGCTTCTGACGAATATCTCCTTCGGCGTTACCGATTAAATATCGAAAAAAGTTCCAAATGTTGCTGGATTTATGCGTCTTGTTTGTGGACTTGTCTGGGCTGAGAACTGGAAGATTAACAAGTGCGAGTGTACTTAATAAGAGAATGATTGTAGCTAAATAGATAAGCCAAGTTGTCCAAGTGAACGGGGAGAATATTCCAAGCATTATCTCCCAGTTCGTTAACTCTCGATTTTTGACCAAATATACTACGCTGACTTGGTACAGCGAGTAAGAAAAGTCAAAAAGCAGTGCTCTTTCTTCAGTAGACTGATAGGTAGCAGCTATTGTGTCTAGCGTTCCATTGTACACCATAGCGACTGCCCCTGTTAAATTTCCTGTTACCAAATTACCTGAAAACACACTAAGTCTTCTACGGACCGAGGGCGTACTGACGGAACCGTACGGGAACCTTTCAAACTTTTATGCTCTTCTCTAACGATGTGATCGAATTTTTGCTTTTGCGAATTTTTGCATAAATACAGTACATTAAATGACGTGTATGAGTCTTCTGTAGACCTGAGGAGAACTGATGGAGAGTGCGGTAGTCGTCCACTCTTTTAAGCTCCGCTCTAAAGGAAGGGTCACATTGTCGTCTCTGTCAGGGGAAATGGACAATTTTTTGCCTATGACTGCTGAAACGGTTAAGTTTTGCCAACGGTTGATAAATGAGAGAAACTTCGCCTCTGGTTGTCCAAAAATGAGTACCCCACATTTTGATTTGCCCGTGTTGTATAGTTGGCTACTGCGCGTCTCCAATGTATTGTCAGTTAAAACATTCCGATAATTGTGTTCCTTTGGTGGAATGATGTGTCCAGAACTTTTCATTGCATGAACCACATTATGGAGGAAAACAATTTTGTCTCATTTACGAATCCCATTTACGAAATTTTGATAATGGGTATACCTGAATCTTCGAGGCGTAGCCAAGTAATTATCGGTTTAACTTGCATGATAGCCGTTAACGTTTGGAACATTTCATAACCCGCTCCAGGCATCAGACATTTCGGTGTACGTCCGACAGCAAACGGCGTTTGATTAGCGCAAGCATAAGTAATAGGCTCGACGGCCATCATTCCAATGCGGAAAACGTCTTGCGAATCATTTGCCATCATTGACAAATATTGCAGAGTTGAGTCTTGGTCAAAGTTGCACCAGAAGGATTGGGGTGGGGTATACACCTGAAGACTTCGAAAAATGTCAGACTTTGGAAAAATTTCTGCACCCCCAGATGCCGGACCCCAAAGTTGCAAAACCCTCTGGGGGGGGGGGGGGGGGGGGGGGGGGGGGGTTCGCACCCCCCAACCCCCCCCCCCCCACGCCCCCAGGTCTGGTGCTTAGCTGACTAAGTCTCATATCTCAGCCGTATCTGACATCATAGGCATTAGACGCAGCCAACTGAGCCCATATCTCAGCGGCTGCCCTTTAGTGAATTAGGCCCCTGACCGGAATATCTGGATGAGAAATATGGGTCCAAGACATTTATCATTTTCTCTACGAAGGTAGTTCCCAGGCAGTGGGTTATTTTTGCTCAGGACATAATGATAAAGCGGTCAAAACCGTGGCGCCCTCCAGCCCACTCTTGCTACGTCTGGCTTTAGTTACAAGGCTTTGTATGCCATTTACTCAATAACGCCAAACGTTTTAGGCAATATTAACAAAATTAGATCCCTCTATTGATTGAGTCACGAATGGCCCAAACATTAATTATCTAACACCAAGCAAATAAATTTTGCAGTCCAATCGGATCCTTTTGAGTTGCATAGCCCCATAACTCCCACGCCCATCTCTGATGCTACACCCTAGTGAATGCTTGCGTATCATGGAAACTTATTTACGTCTTTCGGTTTAATCGGTCTCAACAGAATTCCCTACGTCCAGTCGGCGACTTGGGGTTTATTTCAGAAGTAATGATCGCCGAGACGACTCGAACACCTCTCTCGCTCGGTATTTCTTCTGCTCTGTTGTGCACCCCCAGCGTACAAATAACAGATATCGAAAGTTGAGGGGGTTCAGGGAAAAATCTGCATAATCAGGGTCAGAATTATCATAATGAGGCAAAAAGCTTGGCGGGAATTCAAAATTCCAAGAACTATCGAACACTGATAAGCAGGCGTTTAAAGACTCTCACGTTTGCATCAAGCAGTTTGCATCAATGTTATTGCCCGTTTAAATAATTTCGCGATGCCGCCCTAGCATACAAAGCATGGTGGGTGGTTCCACGGCGGATTATACTAACTGGATCGCACTTTTCATCATCAGTATATATACGAAGTCAGCAGACCAAAGAGATGTTTGAATAAACGAAAAGCAATCAACGAGAAATAATATACTTGCAAAACACGTTGCCATGACAGCTTCACTTATATTGGCAGTCCGAGTTGCAAATGCAGTGGAAAAATGCAATCTATTGTACTTTCTTAATTTAAGATTAAACAAATATGCAGGAACGAATCAGTATCCTGAGAGTGAGCATCAGTCTGTTTCAGGGACGTCAAACTTCAATTGCCATATGGAACTTACTCGAATGCTGCATATTATTGGAATGAGTTTTTGTCTTATATTGAATGATGGTGTGCACAAGCAGTTCAGCCAGGAACATGAGAGCCGCGAATACGAAACCAGTTACAATAAGCACGAAGAAACCCGAAGAAGCGTCAAATGACAGTGGACGTAGCGCGGAAGGCTGTTGACGGCAATAGTTCTCTCTCCTCTGTTGGGCAATATCGCCGTAATACGTGCTCCACACAAGGTCCATTAATGATTGAGCAGCAATTACGGCTGCGTTGAATCGGCGCAGCATTGAATCGGAAGAATTGTTTTGGAATATATAAGTTGCCCATTTCGCTGGAGTATCTAAGAAAAAAGTTTGTTAACTTTATAAACAGTAAAACCATCGTTAAATACAGACACTCTCGTTTGCAACGATATTTTAAATTATAACAAAGTGGTTTGTAATTGTGTTTTGTGTAATTGCGTTATTAAATTTCATTGTGCAAATTTTTGCCGGACAAGTAACCAGTGTTAATTATGACTTGAAAATTAATTAATGACATGACTATGACATTTTTGAAATCGGTAAACTAATTAATGACATAACTCTGACGTTTTTACTATGACGTCAGGTCATAATTAAAAAATACTGACATGTCATTTATTACTGACGTCATAATTAACACTGCAAGTAACAGAATTCAGCGCACCCGTTGGCGAAAGAAGAGCAACATCGCACAATCGGAAAGTCTGGTAAACGGCCAAAGCGTCGGTCAAGGACGGTAAAATGTATCCATCACGTTTTACTAGCTCGATCGCGCGGTCCACACCGTTCACGTAGACATAAGGAGTTTTCGTCAAAGCCGCCCGCAACTAAACATAATGAGTAGCATTTAAACTCTTTGTTTCTTGATGATACCAAAATGTTGGATTTGACAGTTCGAAAATTAGTTTGTACTCTCCCTTAGCGATTAGTTGTATCATTTCATCGCCAGTACTGAATGGTGGTCGCTCTGGGGTTGCCAGCAATTGTGCCAGCAACGCCCCTCCAAACAAATTCAACATGATTACCGTCAAAATTCCCCCACTTATAAATAAAAAATTGCCGGATATGTGCCTCTGGCGAATGTCCCCTTCGGCGTTGCCAATTAAGTATCGGGAATAGTTCCAAATTTTGTTTGATTTATGCGCCATTTCAACGGATTTGTCTCGATCGACCGCTGGAAGATTAACAAACGCAAGTGCACTTAATAAAGAGAAAGATTGTGACCAAATAAATCAGCCAAGTTGTCAAACTGAAGGGGGAGAAAATGTCAAGCATTGTCTCCCATCTGGTAAGCGCTCGTTTCTTGACCAAATAAACGAGACTGACTTGGTACAATGAGTAGGTAAAGTCGAAAAGTAGTGCCCTTTCGTCAGTCTGCTGATGGGTTTCTGCTACCGTATCCAGAGTTCCATTGTACACCATCTGGACTACTCCTGTCAAATTTCCTGCTACCAAAATACCTAAACGTACATTATTATATTATTTTGTCTGAGCCCTCTCCAGACCAAATTTTGAGCTGAGGGGGCTGGGACCGTCCAAACTATAATATTAAACGCCTTCTGAAAGAGGTAGATCCAAGTTTTGCTCCAGGCAGTAGATAGATTTTTTGCGTGGAGTGGTGAAAATGCAAACTTTCTTCCAGTATTGAGCGTTTGAAAAACTAGAAGCTAGAGAAGTAACAGTGAGTCGATAATGTTTTATTAGGCCTCAGGTCTTCTCTAGTTGAAACACAGTTGAAATCATCTGAATGGGACGTGTGAGATTTTCAGATTTTGTCCCACTTTCGAGTTTTTACTATAATACTTAAATAGTTTGCTTTGCAATAGCATAATACGTAGAGTGGAAATCGACCTTATCTCAGTTACGAGAATACGAGCTTTGTTCCACTTAGAGGTGCCCCACTGAGAAAGTTTAGCCGCTTGTACCTGAATCTTCGCTGCGATACCACGTGATTACCGGTTTAACTCGCATGACAGTGGATAGGATTTGGAACATTTCATAAGCTGCTCCGGGCATGAGACATTCCATTCTGCGTCCGACAGCGAATGAAGTTTGATTAGCGCACGCATATGAATAGAGCTCGTAGGACGGCAGACCGAAGCGGAAAACGTCTTGAGATTTATTTGCCATTTGTAACAAATGTTTTGAAAAGGTTTAAAAAGACGGTTGGAAAAATATTCTCTGCTGCTCTGAAAAAGTTTTTGGCACCGACTCCTGCCTACGTGTGGCAATAGTTACAAGGTATTTGTATGTGCCGTCCACGCTGTGACGCTAAAACGTTTTTGATAATATTAATGAAATTGAATCTCTCAGTTGAGTCAAGAGAGCTGGCAGCAATCATCAATAGTCAAAGAAATAATGTGCCTGTTCAATGGGAACGTTTAGAGGTCAAATAACGCCCCATAACTCAAACGTTTGTCTCTTGCACGGGTCCCTAGTGAATGTTGGCGCATTTCCGAATCTTGTTTACGTCTTGTAGTTTGATCGGTCTCAAGAAAATTCGTTTGGGGGTTGTTTCTGAAAGTCGTCAGCGAACTCAATTTCAAATTATTAGTCTTAAACCCCAATATTTCGCATCGGAGTGTATGGATGCCTGATCGTTAATGATCCAATGCCCCCGTGACTTTTTATTATTTGGATTCGATCAGAAGCCATGCTGACAAATGTCATTACTGATGATCAAAGTTCTGATAGAATTGGCTTGCTTAGCATTGTATTTTGGTCAAAGCAAAGTACATGTATTTGTTAGTGCTAATATTTACTTGACATTAATGGTGACATGCAATGTTTTCATATACTTTATATGTACTGTATCAGGATCAATTGACACCTTGTATGCATCCCTGGGGGGGGTACCTTCTTGTCGGGATTTCGGCGTGAATTCAAAAAATCGCCAAAATTTGTTTTCTGGACCTTCTCGGAGGGGGGGGGGGGTTAGGCCGGGGGGAGTCGGACCCCCCTTGATCCCCCTGGTTACAAGTATGCTTGTATGTGTCTACGTATATGCGATAACCAACACGACGACAAATTCGCACCGCATCTCTGCAAATTCTCATCCTTACGAAGCGCTGTTGCATTCATGGCTCATTGCTTTCAATGGTCCGAATTTGCCCTACCCTCAAATTAGAATCTCTTCACGATTTGGCCATAACGCCGCTTGCTGATTCGGCGCAGCCAGCAATTAAATTAAATTAGTATTGAAATCGGAATTAAAATAAAAACGCTGAAAAATTTAAATTGATTTTTTCACCGACAACTTTCAGCTGTTCATTAAGATAACAATAACAGAGGAATAATTGCAATTGCATCCAGCGCAAATTCCAGCGTTTGATTTTTAATACTGGGGTAAACAAGTTACTCGAGCGGGCACATAATTTGCGGCAAAGAGCACGTTGCATGACGTCAACAAAGGAACAAGTTTCTCTCTTCAGTTTCTGCACTGACCGATAACGATCTCATTGTCAATTTGCAAAAGTGTGCAATTCTAGGAAATGGAAAATTCTTTAAAATATGTTCCCTGGAACAAACGCATATATATATAAGTAGTTTCGTCGGGCTGGCGGAACTTTCGTCCGAAAATTATCATAGCCAAGACAATATCCAAGACTGTGAACAAATAAAGTAATAAATAAACATTCCCGCATTTATCAGCGCCGCTAAAGGAATGTCTAAATCTCACAACGCTTTTCTTATTTTTGTGTTTCTCATCACTACTTGCGATTGGTCGTGTAAGTTTATTTTTTATTTGAATTTTAGTTACCGTTGCTGAAATGAAATTCATTGCGTGCTTCAGTGAAGATGATGGAATGCGTCTCAAAAATGTATTAATTTAACGGCTAGTATACTGTATAACTTTGCTGAGTACGCGAAACAGGGGCTGCAAAACTTGGGGCGCAAATATTGTACCTGAAGAGTTTCCGCTATATTGCAGAGCAATTTTTTAAGGTTTACACTTAATAAATTGGATATGAGGATCGATTTTGACTTTGATTCCCTCTGACTTTGTCGAATAATATCTAATGTTCTCCAAAACTTTAAAGTAATCGGACTGGAATAGTCTTTCTCAAATCCTTATGAAATGATCGAAATAGCAATAAAAGCAAGCGGGACATACATAGTTCTGTTTTAGATTGTGCGTGTGATGTCTGGTGTGAAGCAGCCAGTTCCGAAGAAGGCTATTGCCGTGGTGAATCTGCGCGCGATTGCTTATCATCGATAAAACCGGCTCAAGTCGCCAGTTGGGAGGCTCCTTTATACACGGATATTGTTAGTTTTATGTTGTTACAAACAGTTATTGCGTGCACACACTACTTGTTGTTTTCTTGCGTTTTCTTACATAATTAGTGGCTTTATTGACTCCTGCATATTGCAAACATCAATTTTATGTCTTCACATTTCAATTAGCGGATCAAGAAAAATGAACGCCACATATGATTCGATCCGCTAAATCCGCTAAACCCATCTTATGTGGTATTTCATTTCTGTTAGTATGTCGATCTGTTCTGCTACTGCGGCGTCAATAGCCAATTCCAAATTTTGTCGGACCCTGATGTGTCAGAATGCTGCACATTATTCAATTGATTTTTTGATGAATTCTGACTGATTTTGTGTGCGAGAAGTTCAGCTAAGAAAATGAGAACAGAGATTACGCAACCAATAATGATGATCACGAAGAAACCCATAGAAGCGTCCAATGACAACGAACTAAGACCGGATGGTGGTTGACGGCAATAGTTCTCTCTCCTTTGTTGGGCTATATCGCCATAATAAGTGCTCCACACAAGATCAGT
Source organism: Plectus exinocaudatus (assembly GCA_034698105.1). Classification (NCBI taxonomy): domain Eukaryota; kingdom Metazoa; phylum Nematoda; class Chromadorea; order Plectida; family Plectidae; genus Plectus; species Plectus exinocaudatus. The sequence goes on from JAQGAX010000966.1 coordinate 10,393, forward strand.
TAATGATTGAGCCTCAATTACGGCTGTGTTGAATCGGCGCAGCATTGACTTTGAAGAGTTCTTTTGGAATATGTACGTTGCCCATTTGACTGGTGCATCTTAGAAAGAAAAAGTTTGTCAGTTTCAGAATAAACTAACTAGGCCATGGCCTAGGGGCCCCTGTTCGTCACGGGTACGGATGGGCCAAAAGGATCGTAATGGGGCCCCATGAGGGTACCCAGCCTAACTTTGGCCGACTAGGCCTTGGGGTCCCACCATGATACGATCAGACACTGGTAACAATACTTTATGCGATAGAATGTAGGAACCAAGGTAGTCATTACATATGTAAAATAAGCCTATGGAAAACTAGCTATGGTAATCAAAAACAGGTCAAAGCATACCGCTTTATATAGTTAACCCGGCCACGACTTTTTACTCGCCAAGTGAGTTTTAAAATTTAAAAAAAACAAGGATTTGTTGTAAGTAATTAATCAGGCATTCTACCTGCTAATGTTTTCGCATACATTGTTTTAAATAACTATATTGCTTCTGATAGAAACCCAAACTAATCTAAATTAGACCTGTGACACATTCCAAGGCTTGCAAGTGATGGAAAAAGAAGCCCAATAACCTACAGTAAAATAAATATGACGACTGTCAGCCTAAATAATTAATTATCCATTGACTTAGTTCAATTACTAGTTTTGTATTGGAATATTTTCCGTTAGCAGTCATCTAATTTCGAAAGCAAACTTTTAACCAAACAAGTACTGGAACTCTGCGCACCCGATGGCGAAATAAGAGCGATGTCGCATGAATTGAATGCTTGATACACGGCGAGAGCATCGGTATAGGCCGGTAAAATGTACCCGCCACGATTTACCAGTTCAACGGCGCGGTCCACACCATACGCGTTGACATAAGGAGTTTTTGCCAAAGCCGCCCGCAACTTAACATAATGATCAGCATTTGCAGTGGTCGTTTCTTGATAATACCATGACGCAGAATTCGTCAGGTCAAAAATTAGTTTATAATCGCCCTTAGCGATCAGTTGTATCATTTGATCACCGGTGGTGAATGGTGGTTTTTCTGCGTTTGCAATCAATTGTGTCAACAATGCCCCTCCAAATAGACTAAACATGATTACGGTCAAAATTCCGCCACAAGCAAGCAGAACATTGCCGGAAATATGCTTCTGACGAATATCTCCTTCGGCGTTACCGATTAAATATCGAAAAAAGTTCCAAATGTTGCTGGATTTATGCGTCTTGTTTGTGGACTTGTCTGGGCTGAGAACTGGAAGATTAACAAGTGCGAGTGTACTTAATAAGAGAATGATTGTAGCTAAATAGATAAGCCAAGTTGTCCAAGTGAACGGGGAGAATATTCCAAGCATTATCTCCCAGTTCGTTAACTCTCGATTTTTGACCAAATATACTACGCTGACTTGGTACAGCGAGTAAGAAAAGTCAAAAAGCAGTGCTCTTTCTTCAGTAGATTGATAGGTTGCAGCAATTGTATTTAGCGTTCCATTGTACACCATAGCAACTGCTCCTGTTAAATTTCCTGTTGCCAAAGTACCTGAAAACACACTTAGTCTTCTGCGGACCGGGGCGTACAGACGGAACCGTACGGGAACCTTTCAAGCTTTCAAGCTTTTCTCTAGCGATAAGATCGAATTTTTGCCTCTGCCAATGGAAAAGGGCAATTTTTTTTTTATTGCGGCGATCATCATAAGCAAATTTTGCTTACAGGGTAAAAAAAAAACAAAAAAAATTTGACTCTCAGCCCAAAAACTCGTACCTAAGTTGATTTGGCCCTCTTGTATAGTTAGCTATACCGCGTCTACGCGTACTAAAGGTTGAACCATTCTCAGAATCGCGCTTTGGAGTGATTCTTTGCTTAGACAACATTTTAGTCTAAATCACATTTTATAAAGGAAAACGATTTTTGTCTCATTTACTAATAATATATGAACTTCCCACTTGGAAAATTTTCTCTTCATTTACCTCTGTCTTCGAAGCGTAACCAATGGATTATCGGTTTAACTTGCATTACAGCGGCTAACATTTGAAACATTTCATAACCCGATCCTGGCATCAGACAATGCGGTGTACGTCCAACAGCAAACGAAGTTTGATTAGCACAAGCATATGAATAAGGCTCGTAGGACGGCAGACCGAAGCGGAAAACATCTTCAGATTCAGTTTTCATCTTCAAAAATATTGAAGAGCTAAGTCCTGGCCAATGGTGATTTGGCGAAAATTCGTGGAGCCAAATATTATACCACCTCCAACAATGACTCTTCCTACGTAAGGTTTTATTTACAAGGTTATTTTATTTGCCGTCCACTCAATAACGCCAAAACGTTTCAGAGAATATTAACGAAATTAGATCTCTCTATTGAGCATTACTAATGATCGAAACATTAATCATCAAACATTAAACAAACAAATGCTGTACTTTCAATCTGATTCTCTGGGGTTAGAAACGCCCCTTAACTCCCTCCAGACCTGGGCGTGGGGGGAGGGGGTACGTACCCCCCCCCAGCCCGGGTTGTATCTTTGGTCATCGGATTCTGGGGGGTACAGAATTTTTTACGAAGGTAAGGGGGGAGTACATGGTT
>JAQGAX010000967.1:0-12993 GCA_034698105.1 Plectus exinocaudatus
GTGTTGGTGCGGTTAGCTCGCAGAACCTTTGGCCAGTTTGTTCCCATCGATTACTCCATAACTGGCAATCCAACCGGGAACAGCACTTCTGATGTTCGATAGATCAAAATTCGGTTTACAACGGATCTGACATGTACTTGTTGTATTATAGATTGTCACCGCTATGCTCACCAGTCAGTTTCCAATCAGTCAGGGACTCCCAGTCAATCCTGATACTCTGACCGGCGGTTTCTTTTCAAATTGTGAAATCATCGCAAATAACAACACTGTATTTTTCGTTGATTCAACATCGTCGTTTTTCTTTTCCGTTTTTACCAGCGCACCAACAAGTTAGTAATCAGATAACGCATCTTATATTGAATTGTGCGCTGAAAGACGATTGGCTTTTCAGGTGACATGCACGTCATTGGTACCGGAAGAGCGATACTCATAGAGCAGACCGGCAACTGGCGATTATATCGTATTGATGGCGTTAGCCCCGGTCAAACGTATCTGTTATTCGGCACTACCGCTACCGGTATCAGCTGTGACTTCCAAGTTTGGGCGCCAACGCAGAACCATGTGTTTCTGTCGTACACCGCAAATGAACTAACTGATGCTAATAGCCCTTTACCGGCATACGGTATAAATTCCTAGAATCCGTTTGTTTTATTGTACTTTTATATTGATTAATGCAGGAACGCCAAACCGAATTGTGGCACACTTCACCTCATTCAATCGCTCTTCGCCGATTACAGTAACTGTCACAATGAACGATTCGGTCATTTTTCAAGGGGTTGGGTCATTTCGTAACTATTCTTGTCAATTTGAATATGATTTCGGCAGTTGGTCATGTGACATATCGGATGGCGGCAGTGGCAGTGTATTTGTAAGAATTCTGCTTTTCTTATCTTCCGGTGATATTAATTACTAACTTATTTTCAGATTGAAGGTGTGGACGAACTCAATTATTCATTCAGCCGCGTTTATCCGATTTTCTGCGAACAAAGTACTTTTTTAAACAAAAATAGAATTACAAAAAGATGGCTCGTTACTGCTGATTTAGAAGCGCCACCAGCTCCGTCCACAACAATCGCACCTTCGGTCAACTGCACAAATTTTGGCACTCCACTGGGTGACAAATGTTTGTGTTCCTCTTCATTCACGGGTCCCAACTGTCAGTGCCCAGCGTGCAGAAATAATGGCACCTGCATCGTTCTCAACGAAACTTTTGGACACTGCAACTGCCCATCGGGTTATACGGGAAGAAACTGTTTGGATGGTGAGCCAGTTGATGCTTTGTTCTAGCGCTGCCGCAAAAGTACGCGAGAGGAAATAACTTCCTCGCAAAGAGCATTCCTCCGCGCCGTTGGTATGGACTAATTAGCAATATTATCCTCTCGACCCTAGTAACTGCGCGGAGGATCGCTCGTTGCTATTGTAACTGCGCGGATGATCGTTCGTTGCTATGGTAACTGCGCGGAGGAGCGCTCGTTTCTAGGAAGCTATTTCCTTTCGCGTATGAATGCGGAGGGCTACTTTGTACAGGGCTTTACAGAAAGCGTTTTAGTTGAATGCACGCAGAATGTGACTAGTCCTTTTGGCGCTGTAACCAATATCAGTTTGGGCATTGTGCTGTTGAACAGCGCATCGATGGCTGCCCAATCCGCCACCGAAATCATCAATGGCATGAACTTTTTCCTGAACTATTCGGCTGTTAACAACCCTGGCTACTACAAAAATTTTGTTATAACGCAGTTTAACTCTGCCGTTTCACCAACTAAAGTAACTACTAATTGGAATATGGCGCTAGTGGAAATGCGACTTTCGGGTCCAGCGGATACGGCCTGCGACGCGCAGCAGACTCTTAAAGCCATCTATAACACCATCAACGATCCAGCGTTTGTGCCCGGTTCGCAAGTGCTTGTGTTCACAAACGCACCATTTGGAGACGTGAGCGATATGGACGCGCTTCAGAAACTAATTTCACTGAAAAGACCCAAGGTATCGCTGTGTTATACACATGCGCGCTATAAATTTTGTTTTCAGTTGATGTTTTTCTTGATTTCTGACAGCGGTAGCTGCAGTGATCAGTTTCAATCTAACGATGGCGTAATCACTGTCTATCGTGATCTAGCCGCGCTAACTGGTGGATTCGTGACTCGAACATTGAATGTCATCCAAAAAAGCTTGCAGCAGGTAATACTTTAATAGGAACAAATGTCGTCCACAAAAACATTATAGCTAATACAAGCTCTGGCTCCTATCTCGTTTCAAGCGCAAATAATGTCGCAAATGAACGCCGACGACTGTCGTCCAGTGGTCAAAGAATTGCTGATATTCCAACGACCCGGACAAACTTCGTTCACAGTATATATTACTGTCATCGCCAGTATGTAGTGCAAAGCAATTTATTTACCTCACCGTGGTAGTAAGCGAATGACTGCTATTTGCAGGTCTGCCCATGGTTACCATAGAAAACTATTTCACCAGTGAAAATAAAACGTATCACGACCCAACATTTACTGACAATGTAGAGTTCAACCTGTTCGAGTTGACTTTCTCAACGGGTCTCTACTATGTGTACTTTTCCTCTTATGATACAGCAACACCCAAAGCTTGTCAGTTTCGAATGTTTGAATCGAGCAACTATCAGATTGACTACGGTTTCACCGAAGCTCCGAAAGATGATTTGACAAGCACCTACCCTATCTTTGGTCGGTTTGAATGTTCTAAAATCGTTTTGCATTAGCCATCTGTTCCAGGCGAAGCCATGTATACGGTCGCTCATCAAGTGAAAAGTTCATTGTCGAACTCCGAAACTATCACACTGTCCGTATACAGTAATTCGATCGCTGCGACAGTGGGCTCTACGAATTTCATCTTTACCACAACATCAAGTCCACGCGCTGGGTGTGGATACGACATCTACTTTCGATATCTATGGGTGTGCTCGGCACCTGGCCAGTTTTTCTACATGAGAGTACGGTAGCAGAACCATACATGTAACGGGTGACGAAGTTGGGGGAGGGTGGTCCAGGAAAAAATTTGCATAATCAGGGTGAAAAGTTTGGCGGAAATTCAAATTTTTGCCTGATTATGCAAATTTTTTGAAATTTTAGTCGATTTTCAGGGGGGTTCAGGCATTTTTCTCGGATTGAGGGGGTTCAGAGTTTTTTATTAGATTGGAGGGGGTTCAGATTGTTTTTCTCTGGTTGGGGGAGCCAACCTACCCCCAGGCTACCCCCACTTACATGTATGAGCAGAACATGACAGAAGATCAGGAAGTGATGCACGCATTGCAGTTCGTATACAATCAGAATGGCAACTTCTATCTGCGCTCGTCGGTGACTCAGTGCATTAAGGAAGGCAACCAAACACAGTGCTTGAATGGTGGCACGCCAAATGGGAATACTTGTTCTTGTACGCCGGGCTTGTGGAATGGCACGTACTGCGATATCCCCATTTGCTACCACGGTGGCTCTGTCATCCCAGGCAACGCAGCTTATTGCGTCTGCCCACCCGGCATCAGCGGAATTCATTGCGAAAATGGTTGAGCTCCACACACTCAAGCGCTCACTTAGATATCCATTTCAGGCTTCTGTGCGAACGCGAACGAATATGCGGGGCTGTACGACACGGACTACAGGTCGCTAACTTTCGTCGTGCAAAAAACAAATTCCATTCAAGATCAGTTTGACGGCATATCTAGTCGAATTCGCGCCTACAAGCCAATGGCGAAAATTCGCCAATATTCCCTGGTGTTGTTTTCTGATCAGGGTAGGTTGTACAAACAGTGCCATGAGATAACGCCAATGAGAATCTTACCTGCGCTGCAGATGTAACGCCGGTCATTTCCACACCTTCACTAAGTCGTTTCCAAGGGGCCGTCCAGTCGACGTTGATTACCACTCCTAGTTCAAGTGATCCTGTATCCAGCGTTAAGTCCATTGAAGCTCTAACGGCAGCGCTTCAGCTGCAAACTACGAACAAGGGTTTCATTGTGCTTATCACTGATAATGTACCTGACCAAACCAGTAATATTGACGATTTCTATCAACAACTTCAACTGTCGCAATCTACAGTAAGAATATTGCGATTTAACCCGCGCTAATTTGAACTACATTAGGTGGAAATACTGGCGACAAACATCAGCTTAGCCAGTTCATCATTAGTTCTTCGACAAATTGCTGTGAGCAGCGGGGGTCAAGTTTTTGCTTCTTCGGACGCGACAAAAACTGCAGACGTGCGCATTTCTATCATCCGCAACGGATTCATATTTTTCGTTTAGTTCGTCGCAGCACTAAGCATTCTCTTGAACGATCAGCTAGGAGTGATTGGGAGCAATTCAGTCGCTCAATGTCCATCCAGCAGTACGGTGTCTTTCGCTGTTGACAATCAAACGACTACGGTCCATGTGGTAGTCTGCGGCCAGACTATTCAATCCGTCAAGGACGCTGCTGGAAGTAATAGAAACCATCGTCTCAGTCATTAGCTCTACAATTTTCAATCTAGGCGAAGTGCCCGGGACAGTGCTTGTGTCCGATGGACAAAACATGGCCATTACATCCTATGCTGCGGGTACAGTATGCACCGCCGCCTGTTCACCAGGCAAATTTGGCGAGTGGTCGGTCACTTTCGCAGCCATCACGAACTCACCTTGCAGCTTTCAAGTGTTGACCAATAGTTTGTTGCAAGTTCCGTTTGGTTTTAACGCTGATGGAAACTCTGATTTTCCTCTTACCGCACCTTCCTCCTCAGGTACCTGTAACAAACAGTGTTGGGAATTTTCTACAGTATATTAGTTATGTGGTTTAATAAAATGAGATTGGCCTCCTGCTCATTTTACTAAACCACATTGCTAAAGTTAAAAATGCTTAACACTGGTAACAAATATTTTTATTTTATCATTTTATTTTAGCGTATATTTTTGGCAATTCTAACAATTATTGATTTTAGCTGAAAATAACTTCATTTTCCACTTGAACCCGATGTCTTTCCCAGTCGAGTCCTTCCTGCAATCACCCACTGTGACGACGTATGCAATTCAGAATGGCATCGTCGGTGATGTGATCAGTTCGAGCCGTTCGAGAACTCGCCTTGACTGCTCGTTTGAACTGATGGCACCGCTCACTTGTAACTATGGTGGCGTTCAGATATCGGTATGATCACCAAGCCTTTCACTCTCCATTGCCGAAACAGAGGCTTTCAGATTTCTGGCGAACTCAGCAGCGGAGGGAGTTTCCAGCGGACCGTTAATGCCTTCTGTCGGCAGCCGCGAAGTTCGCACTATTTGCAAAAGCACACTTACCGAACTAAAGCGCGGAACACAATGCATGGCTGTCGCCCCTCACGCGAACGCTCGCGGATTGGCAGTTGCCTAGGCGACCCCCAATCCGCACGCGCACGGCGAGTGGCGATAGGCATGTATTGTGTTCTACGCTTTAAGCAACTGACATAATTGCAGCATGCATGAATGGCGGCTCCGTGGTCAGTGGGACGTGTCAGTGCTCGAGCCGGTGGACAGGATTTGATTGTCGAAGACCAGTGTGCATCAATGGCGGCACAGTAGATAGATATGTTTGCAACTGTGCATCGGGAAACTATGGTGACCACTGTGAACTACGTGAGTGATCTTTGGTGATCCGTGGGCTGGCTAAAATCCAACTTGATTGCCGGTTGAAGAAGTTACAACGACATCAACGACGTCGGTGACAACAGCTCAAATGACAGCAGCAAGCGAGACTATCGCTTCGATTTTAAGCACCACTACTGCTTCAATAACCGTTCCTTCTCCAACGCAAGGTGCATGCGACTTAACAAGGCTGCATTACGACATTTACCTGATCGTTGACATTTCTGGCGGCATTACAGTGGATGACTTTACCTTGGTATGCGACGGATACGATATTTGATTTTTGAAAACGCCAGTTTATTTAAGCTTCAAGAGAAACTTATCAGCTTCGTTTCTTCCTATACAGTGAGCGACTCACTGGCGCAGTTTCTCCTCCTCGCCATCGCCGACTCCGACAAGAACTTTTTTTCCCAGTTTCATGCAGGACAGAATTTAAATGAGATAGTGTATAACATCGACCAACTTCAACAAGATGGCGGCAGTGGACAAGTTCTATACATGTAGATGCATGCAATACTAGACCTGCGCTTTGTATTTCTAATTCTTAAAATTGCAGAGCAATGGAGTCACTAAAATTATTCATTACTATGAGATCAAAAAACGCAACGCAAATGGCCATTTATATCACTGGGAACACCAAGTAATACATAACTACAGATTTTATAAGACTAGTTGCTCTTTTTCAGTTTTAATTCGGAACCATTTACATCGGCACAGTATTTAGCCGATACTGCCGGATTGAATTTCGTCGCCGTACAATATGGAGCCGGCGCGAATGTAGATTCTTTGTCGTACTTGGTCGGTGGCCCTAATTGCGTCTATAATGCCACGACGAATGAAACTAGGAATGGCCTTGTGCCGTGGCTTCAGAGCAAAACCTGCAAGTAATCAAAGCCCTCTGATGTGCATACATCTGCTTGTGTGGCGTATTTAGTGCTGATTTCTGCAACATTACGCTCACAACGGTATCGGGCGAGCCGAGTTCTACAACTCCGATGTCAACGATTTCATCGGCAACGCAGAGTCCAGGTTTATCGTGCAACCTAAAGCATCTCATGTACGACGTGATCCTGTTGATTGATCGTTCTAATGCGATTTTACCAGAAGATTTCATATTGGTATGTCAAACTGGATCATTAAAGTTCACATTTTCTTCCACTTTCAGATGAAAACGATGCTCACCACACTGGTTTCGGAGTACAATATATCTAGCTCATCGACTAAATTTGCTGTTTTTCTTTTGAATAGCGAAGTCACGTACTTCTATTCGGGCTTCGTGGGCAACACACAGACGCTGGTAGGGTTGCTGGAAGTCATCAATGAGATGACACAAGAGGCAATCACTGGACAGGACTTGCAACGGTATTTTTACATGTCAGTCGCTTTACTCATTCAGCACGTTTAGTGCCTTCACTGATATTACAACGTTTGTGGACGGTGCTGAAGAAAGCGGAAATCGTCCATCAGCTCAACATGTCTTACTTTACGTCACGGGAACTACGAGGTTCGCAAGCAACGTGCATGCAGTTTGCTCAGTAGAAAATTATTACAGCTTTACTGGATTGCCGCCTTACGATATCGCCTCATCGTTGCGTAGCAAAGGATTAAACATGGTCGCCTTACAGTTTCAAGCGAATGCCAACAGGAGCTACTTGGCCGAAGTAGTCGGTGGCGACGATTGTGTGATCTCGGCGGTCGACCCTCCATCCAGAAAAGATGCGGTTGTCTGGTTTCAAAATAAGACGTGCAAGTGAGCATCAACTTAGTCAATGCGTCGATTATTGAACTGTTCGACTTAGCGCTAATTTTTGCAACAACCAACCGTCGTCCACATCTACTTCAATGACATCGACTACCTCGACGACTATCACTACACCACCAACAACTACCCCAGCCTGCACGGCAACGCCTAATCCAAGCGTTTCCTGCGATACGTGTCAGCTGACTTATGACATATTCTTCATTGTGGATATTTCGGATTCGATTGGAGAGCAAGATTTTCTACAGGTGCCAGTGTTTTACATGTTAAGCATCCTTGCATTAGCAATGGGTTATTTAATTACAGCTTAAAAATATGATGATAAGTTTTGCTCAAGCCTACTGGGTATCGCAATCGAACACCAAGTTTTTCCTTGTCGCACTTGACTGGGTAGCGCTAAGTATAGAGACAGGTTTCGAAGCTCCACCAACTACGAACACGGCATTTGCAACAGCCGTTTGGCAATCGCTGCATCAAGGCTTTTTGCCTGAACAAGATATTGGATTGTAATTGCTTTACTATTGTGTACAATGACTAAATAGCGATTTTAACTTTTAGGGCCCTGGATTACTATCGGCGCAATGTGTTCAATAATACTGATGTTAACTACAGGCCGTCTGTGGATCATTTGCTCATTTATATTACAGGAACAACAAAGTTAAGTTGCCTGTATATCATTGATGTTGCAACTGCTTTACTTGAGATTCACTGGTCAATTGCCGAAGTACGAAATGGCATACGAGATTCGGAACAACTTTTCAATGAGCATGTTGGCTGTTCGATTCAATGACGACCCGATAGCAAATGCGAGCGATTTGGTCAATTTGGTGGGTGGATCTGACTGTGTTTTTTCGGCGTTCAGTACGGAAAATCGCTCGGCAGCTGTCACATGGCTTCAGGAGAAAACTTGCGCGTATGAGATATCATTCTTGCGTGTTCAATTTATTTTGACTGAGTAATTTGCATTTAGACGACAATACTGCAATAATCCGCCTGCGACATCAACGACACCGATGACAACAGCTCAAACGACAGCGGCAACCGAGACTACCGTTTCGATTTTAAGCACCACCACTGCTTCAACAACCGTTCCTTCTCCAACGCAAGGTGCATGCGACTTAACAAGGCTGCATTACGACATTTACCTGATCATTGACGTTTCCGACGGCATCACAGTGGTTGACTTTAACTCGGTATGTGAGGGATACGATATTTGATTTTTGAAAATGCTAGCTTATTTAAGCTCAAAGAGAATCTTATCAGCTTTGTTTCTTCCTATGCAGTGAGCGATTCACTGGCGCAGTTTCTCATCCTCTCCGTCGCCGACTCCGGCGAGTTCTTTCTTTCCAAATTTCATTTAGGACAGAACTTAAACGATATAAAAGATGTAATCCAGAACCTTCAACACCTGGGCGGCAGTGGACAAGGTCTAAACATGTAAATGCAGCAATAATAAACGTGCATTTTGCATTTTATAATTCTTAAAATTACAGAGCATTGGAGACACTGAAATTTTACATGGAATTGAGATCAAAAAATGCAACGCAAATGGCCGTTTACATCACGGGGAACACCAAGTAGTACAATAAGACAGATTTTATACGACTCGTTGCTCTTTTTCAGTTTTGATTCGGAACCATTTACATTGGCACAGTATTTCGCCGTTACTGCCGGACTGAATTTCGTCGCCGTACAATATGGAGCCGGCGCGAATGTAGATTCTTTGTCGTACTTGGTCGGTGGCCCTAATTGCGTCTATAATGCCACGACGAATGAAACTAGGAATGGCCTTGTGCCGTGGCTTCAGAGCAAAACCTGCAAGTAATCAAAGCCCTCTGATGTGCATACATCTGCTTGTGTGGCGTATTTAGTGCTGATTTCTGCAACATTACGCTCACAACGGTATCGGGCGAGCCGAGTTCTACAACTCCGATGTCAACGATTTCATCGGCAACGCAGAGTCCAGGTTTATCGTGCAACCTAAAGCATCTCATGTACGACGTGATCCTGTTGATTGATCGTTCTAATGCGATTTTACCAGAAGATTTCATATTGGTATGTCAAACTGGATCATTAAAGTTCACATTTTCTTCCACTTTCAGATGAAAACGATGCTCACCACACTGGTTTCGGAGTACAATATATCTAGCTCATCGACTAAATTTGCTGTTTTTCTTTTGAATAGCGAAGTCACGTACTTCTATTCGGGCTTCGTGGGCAACACACAGACGCTGGTAGGGTTGCTGGAAGTCATCAATGAGATGACACAAGAGGCAATCACTGGACAGGACTTGCAACGGTATTTTTACATGTCAGTCGCTTTACTCATTCAGCACGTTTAGTGCCTTCACTGATATTACAACGTTTGTGGACGGTGCTGAAGAAAGCGGAAATCGTCCATCAGCTCAACATGTCTTACTTTACGTCACGGGAACTACGAGGTTCGCAAGCAACGTGCATGCAGTTTGCTCAGTAGAAAATTATTACAGCTTTACTGGATTGCCGCCTTACGATATCGCCTCATCGTTGCGTAGCAAAGGATTAAACATGGTCGCCTTACAGTTTCAAGCGAATGCCAACAGGAGCTACTTGGCCGAAGTAGTCGGTGGCGACGATTGTGTGATCTCGGCGGTCGACCCTCCATCCAGAAAAGATGCGGTTGTCTGGTTTCAAAATAAGACGTGCAAGTGAGCATCAACTTAGTCAATGCGTCGATTATTGAACTGTTCGACTTAGCGCTAATTTTTGCAACAACCAACCGTCGTCCACATCTACTTCAATGACATCGACTACCTCGACGACTATCACTACACCACCAACAACTACCCCAGCCTGCACGGCAACGCCTAATCCAAGCGTTTCCTGCGATACGTGTCAGCTGACTTATGACATATTCTTCATTGTGGATATTTCGGATTCGATTGGAGAGCAAGATTTTCTACAGGTGCCAGTGTTTTACATGTTAAGCATCCTTGCATTAGCAATGGGTTATTTAATTACAGCTTAAAAATATGATGATAAGTTTTGCTCAAGCCTACTGGGTATCGCAATCGAACACCAAGTTTTTCCTTGTCGCACTTGACTGGGCACCGCTATATATAGAGACAGGTTTCGACGCTCAACCAACTACGATCACGGCATTTTCAACAGCCGTTCGGCAATCGCTGTATCAAGGCTTTTTGCCTGAACAAGATATTGGATCGTAATTTGCCTTACTACTAATGTACAATGACCAAGTAACGATTTTAACTTTTAGGGCCCTGGATTACTATCGGCGCAATGTGTTCAATAATACTAATGTTAACTACAGACCGTCTGTGGATCACTTGCTCATCTATATTACAGGAACAACAAAGTTAAGTTGCCTGCGTATCATTGATGTTGCAACTACTTTGCTTGAGATTCACTGGTCAATTGCCGAAGTACGAAATGGCATACGAGATTCGGAACAACTTTTCAATGAACATGTTGGCTATTCGATTTAATGACGACCCGAAAGCAAATGCGAGCGATTTGGCCAATTTGGTGGGCGGATCTGACTGTGTTTTTTCGGCGTTCAATTTGGAAAATCGCACGGCAGCTGTCACATGGCTTCAGAACAAAACTTGCACGTATGAGAGATCATGCTTGCATTCAATTTATTTCAACTGAGTGATTCTTTATTTGTATTTAGACGACAGTACTGCAATAATCCGCCTGCCACAACAACGTCAACAACAGCCGCAGCCACAACGCCAATGACATCAGCAACAACAATTCCACAACCAAGCTGTCCTGCTGACTTAGTTTATGACGTGTTCATATTTTTGGACAATTCTAATGGCGCGAACGTAACGCAGTTTAATGAAGTAAGCGCTGTTACCAGAAATGGTGTCCCTTTGCATTTCGAACTACAAACAACTTGTTGGCGTTTCAGATGAAATCCTTCATTCGACTTTTCATTGCCAACTTCACATACGGACCAACGCGATCGCAGTTTATGATAAGCGGCATTGCGGATACAGTAATTCATTTCGGCGGACTAAACACCTATTCAACATTCAACGCATTGAGCGGCACTTTGAATCTGATAAGTCGAAAAGAAAGCGTGTCGATCGTTAATTTGGATTTGTAAGCAAGCTTGCAAATGATAATGCTCTCGATATTTTTTAATTGTAGAGGGCTGCAGTCAGTTGTGTTGAATGCCATCAACAGCGCTGCTTTCGGCTACAGACCGTATGCCAATCATTTAGTTTTTTATATCACGGCCAAAAGGTTAGGACTAGTCACCAGAGTTTCACTGAAAGAGGATTAAATTAAATGTTTTTAGCTTTGCGGACAATCCAGTGCCAACTGCTCAGTCGCTGATACAACAATATGGATTCGGGTTTTTATCAATAGCGTACGGTTCTGGTGCTGAAGTAAATAAGTTAGAGCAGGTTTCCGGTGGAATTGACTGTGTTATTCAAGCCGGTACTTCTAACGTCGATGTGGTAGATGCGGTTCAAGCGGCTGTCAATAAAACATGCGGGTAATCTCCGAACACTTTACTAGTGTTGCGACATTTCGTACATTGTCAGCCACGTATTTTGCAACTCGACAATCACAACATATCTAATGACACCGACCACAGGAACAAAAAGCACATCAATGCCAACACCGTCTTGCCCAATGTCCGCCATTTTCGATGTCATTGTCATCGTAGATACGTCTCAGTTCATGTTCCGGTATCTACAGCAGGCACAATTCATATATTATTCTTCAAATTTGCGGCTATAAATGAAAATGGTGATCTTACAGCTGAATCAAGTGTTGACTGACTTTGTTAGTGGCTACACATTTGGAGCCAGCGGAACTCAATTCATGGCCATCCTTGTTCGCAATACGGCGATTCAACTGGGCACTTTCAATACTTTTCAAACCGGGGTGCAGTTTGTCAGCGCAGTCACTCAAACTGCTGCCGGTGAAGCCAGCAACCCTGTCCCGTACACAACGCTTGACAGGTACATCCCGTTCCCTTGATAAATTCTTTTCATTTTTATAGTAATTTCATTTATTCTTGTGCAGAGCGCTGACGCTGATTATCGAATCTTCGCAAAACGTTCAGTCCTATGGATATCGATCATCTGCCACACGACTGATTGTGCTCATGATGGCCAACAAGTACGTTCAGTTACAAATAAATGATTGAACTGAAGAAATAAGTATTGTCCATTGTAGTTATACGGACAGTGGTTTCGGTCCGCTTATCAGCGCCAATAGTTTAAGATCATCGAATTTTACTTTCCTTGAAATTGCGTTTGGCACTGGAGTTTCTCTGGATCAGAGCGCGGTTCTAGTTGGAGGCAGCGACTGCGTGCATACTGCTAATGGTCAAAGTGCTCAATGGTTGCGAAACAAGACTTGCACGTGAGTGACTGAGGACCTAAACTCTGACCACAAATAGCTTATTCAGCAGAGACTTTTGCCCCAAACCAACGACCACGTCAACGACGCTCTTACCGCCTTCTCCAACTACGCCACCTTCGTGCAACTTACAAATGGTCACTTACGATATTGTACTTCTTTTAGATTCATCGGAGTTTATGGGTCGGACAAATTTCAATGCAGTAAGTTTGCAAGTTGAATTATGATTTGCCAA
>JAQGAX010000968.1:0-12988 GCA_034698105.1 Plectus exinocaudatus
GCCGCCAAAAACAAGAGAGAAGGGTCCCCCCTTATCATTTTTTGAAGGCGCCCCCCACTTGGCCTCCACGCCCCCCCAGTTGGTCGGGTCTGCGCACGCCCCTGGATCTGACCTAAACTTTCCGCCGCTATTATCGGGCGCAACTGAGCGCTATTCATTAACCATGGAAAATTAACCATGCCATTTGGGAGCTCTGATCGATACCCAAATCAATCACTCGCGGCGCAGTGTGCGGCAAAAAGACCCAAGCAAAAAAGAAAAAGAAAAGTCACAATTTTTGGGAATACGGTATATTGTTCAGATAATATCCCTTAGGCTGAAACTTACATTTTTAATAGCTTAGTGTTAGGAGCATATGTGGTTAAAATTTCAGCCTGATTTGTGCAATTTAAAGTATATTTTAATGGTTGCTACCATAACGATGAAAAAATTTCAAAAAACCAAAAAGTACCCCTTGCGCCACAATCCATTTCTCAACAACGGAGAGACCTACAGACCTGAGGCTGAGGGCTTTCAATTCTTTATTCCCCAATTCTTTATCTACCTTTGGTAAAAATTTCAACTGATTCCGTTTAAGAAGCAGCAAATCCATAAACTGAGGGGCGATTCCAAAGACCCTCCCCTAACTGAGTGCCTGATTCAAGTAAAGAGCATTTTAGGCGGAAACGACTTCGTACTCCAAAAATAAAGCATTGCTGAACTGTCTCCTGAAGAAAGAAGGAGCATTCAAACCCTTCATTGCTGCTCTCAAAGAAACGAGACAATCAGCCATCGCCCTGCGGATTCAACAGCAACAAAGTCAAACAAGAAACTCAGGATTCCAGCGAAACAATTCCAGCGGGAAGTCAGTCTTTAACTAGCTCTACCGCAGTGAATAATGGAGTAAGTGAGCGATCTAAGATTTATCTTCTCATTTATACCAAATATGTGATATATGTCTCAATTTTCGTGTTGCATTATTTATTGTGCTTGTTCACGATCAGCTTCTCTATTCGAACAACAGAAGCTCCATTGAAATTTTTTATTTTATTCAGGTTCATAATGTAACGGAACATCAAGTCAATGCGTTGCATATTCAACAGCAACAAAGCCATACAGCAAGCAGCGGAATAGCCCATGCTATAACGAAAATTCCAGCGGGAAGTCTGCGTTTACCAGCGCAGCTCTACCGCAGCTCTACCGCAGTAAATAATGGAGTAAGTGAGTTTTACTCGCGAACCCTCTAAAAGTTATTTTCACATTTGTGCCAAAAACTATGATATCTATCTTAATTTTAGAGCTCTACTATTTAATGCGCTCGTTCATGATCTGTTTCTCTGTTCGAACATTGAAAACCAAGCTGATAATTTTATTTCATTGAGGTCCCTAATGCAACGGGACAATCATTCAATACGGTGCAGATTCAACAGCCACAATATCAAAGCGGACGTAGAACGTTCTTCAGGTGAGGATAAAAACACCATTATGAGTTTTGGCTCAGATTTTGCGAATTTTAAAATAGTATTAAGGATCTTATTGTGCTCTTGGTTCCTGGGGCAGTGACTATCTCTGAAAGCCTTTACTCTGCTTCACACGCTTATGAAATTTTCTAACTGTAATTTACTTTGCTTCAAAAATTGGGGAACATTTTGAAGAATAGTTTAAGTCGGTGAAACTGAACATCTGAGTTTTTCTTGTGAGGGATTTTAATAATAGGAGTCGCACTCCGATCATTAATTTGGTAGCAACCGAACCAGTAACTTGATTGTAGCAATATTTTACAGCTTTCACCAACTTCTTTCAGCAAGGAATTCGTATAAATTTTATTTTTATGCGTTCTCTAACGTTTTCGGTCAAATACGTATAAGCAACTGAAATAACATGTATTAACAAGCTTATGCAGGTTTCACCGATATTGAAGCAAATTTTGGTATCGAATTTTATTTTACCGCATTCAAAAGCTTAACCGAGATTACATTAGCAGGGCGTCAGGAGATGGGTACAGTTTGCATAGACTCCCGTCATCTTTGGAGAGATACCTTTGGCCTTGTCTTTGTGTTAGCAGCATGACAAGGATAGACAATGGTCTCTCCTAATATTTTTCTGAAATTTTTTAGAATCTTCGCTATATTTAGATACTTCACGCCCCTTCCACCATTCAGTCGGATTGGTGCCTATGTTAGGAATAGTACTATTACTATTATTTAGTAATGTGATTAGTTTCGTACTAATTGCTGAACTAAATAAGAATGTCATATCTATTACTAAATAAGAAGTAGTTTTAGTTAGTACTGAACTAAATTAGCACTAAGTAGTTGGCTAATTAATTTCTGAGAAATTACTAATTACTAATTACTTTTGCGCTCTTTGTGATGGATCGTAAGTGATGATCGATATGAAAGATATTCATAACGTGATGTCCCGTGCAGACAAAACAAAAGTGCCAAAAGTTCGGGACCAGCCATGTTCGGAAAGTTCGATAAATTTCTAAGTTAAAGTGGCTATGGCCTCGGTCGCAACCTATGCGAGGCCTCGGGAGCTTTACAGGTCGATCAAAATTTTGAATCCGTCGCAATAAGAACATTAATTCACGCCTTCCGCACTAAATAATGGCCCGCTCAGATAGTTTGATTCATGATCCTACCGTATGACCATCGATAATTTATTCGCGCGGGTTTAAGAATGTTACCGTCTGCTTCTTTACAATTTTTGCTGCAACTTATTCTCGCACGTTACTGAAATCTCAATTCTTAATACTTTCCTCACAGTTCCACCCAACGCTATGTACAGTAATAGTTAATAATTTTCAACCAATTTGCAGTTCACGAACAACAGTACCGCCGGCGCAGTTGAGCTCCTATAACTTCCCGAGAAGCATCTTCAGCGTTATTAAAGACAAAATAAGAATGTCGTTCAATTCAAGTGATGTACAAATGTACAAAAGCTGGTTCGGTTGTTGCCACGCTATGGTCAGGATTTTCACCCTTTGTTGAAAAAAGGAACTATTTCTCAAATAGACCCTATGGGACAGTCCCATAGTTGAGGCTGAAGAGGCGGCAGCTTCGGGCGACGAGGCATACCCCTATTATAGACCAGGGTCCCTTGCCAAATTATTTTTCTGACTAGGATCCCTAAAACCTGTAAAACAAACCCTTCTAATGGGGTTATATTGTTCAGCTGCTGTCGGTTGCATTGTATTTTTGTTGTACGTTTTAATAGACACAGCGGTGTCTATTTGAGTGGGTTTGTATTGTTTCAACAATTGGTGGATGCGGGGATAATTAGAGAGCGGAGCCAGAGCAAGATCCATTTGAGATCATACAGTACGTATTTATAAGGTGAATCGCTCCTTAAATTTTTAATTGATTAACTACATATTTTTGATCAAGGAACAATTTTTGATATATTTTTTCTACTTTCTACTATTCTAATACTGGTGCGCATCTTGGATCCCTTGTATTCAATTTGGTATCAGTCTAAGCTTCATCATAGGAAATAATATTGGTCTTAATTATGATTTGAATTTTGATTTAGATTTGACTTACAAAAAATAGGGTCTTGTACAGGTTGGTATTAGCAATGAGATCGGCAGACTTCTGCAAGATGTTGTCCAAAGCTAGCCACCAACTCTGCCAAAGCTAATGTATACTGTGTACTTTTGCTCATTTCTGAAATGATCGATACCTACCTGATTCATGGTTTTTACAGACTGGCGCCGAGGCCATCGCTTCTATTTGGTCAGTTGTTGTCATACTCGAAGCAGTCATATCTATCATAGGACTCATTAATACTCCTTCATATGCTGCACCTTACGTGTGCGTGTGTGTCCTTTTACACAGTCTGTTCAGCTCGGTGATCATCGGCTGTCTCTGGTACAGCCTCATCAAGAAGCGCGAAAGATTCATGAAACCTTTCAGGATATCCTTGGTAAGATGGTTGGAAGATTAAAATTAGCACCTGAATAAGAATCAATTTGAATTTCCCGTCCAGACACCCGCTCTTACCACCTCAGCGAGGTTATCAGTTCATTCTCGGTCAGGCGAAAAATCACAATGGTGAGGGGGGAATGACAGCACAGAGTTCGTTGCGTTGTGGCGTTATTGGTTTCCAATTTCAGATCCGCGCGATAATCAGCATCTGTTGCTGACGCTGGAGTGGGGTTTCAAAATGGGTCCACGCTACCCCTAAAACACAACCATTATTTTTTGTACTTGATTAGCAGGCGTTGCCCTGCCCCTCACCCCTTCGGCAGCATCCTAATGAACCCAACCTCTGCACCTCGCTGCTTTGACATAAACACCTCGTCGTCATTCACCAACTATAAATTCAGTTTCGAGAAGGAATTTCATTTCAGATCATTTACATTCCTCTTGTCATAGTGGTAATCCTGGCTGTTATCATCGCTCCGTTGGCCGACCCTTCGATAGATAAAATGTTCGGAAAGTATGCAAGCTTTTTTTCAGTTAAATTTTGTTTTATAGTGACTAAACGCAAACGTCAATATTGAGTATAAATTTTCATTTTCAGACAACCTGCTTTGTTCATAGTAATCATAATCTTGCTGATAGGACTAATCTTTCTGGACATCTGGATGATTAACACGATGAAAAAAGCCCACAGCTATATCATCCAGAAGCGCTTGGCAAATATACATGGCTCCTCCACTGTTCTTCAGCAAACAGAAAACGTTGCTGGTAAGCTGTGTCTCTTTGATTTACTGCAATACAGACGTGATAAAGCAAACTTATATCTCAATTATCAACAGTTTTATGAAACAGACCCCAGTGGGCGTGGCCCAATACCTGTGCGCCATATTTCACATCGCGACAAAATTCAATAAGAACCAAGTTTTTACTACTACTTGCTATTTAATGATACCTTCCCCAATCTCTACTGCTCCACCACACTCATCACCATTTGCTCATATTAGCGTTCGAATAAAGACACATATATATATTATATAACTTGTTTCAGCATAGAAAACGTTGCTGGTAGCTGAAAGCATAAAAGACACGCTTCCGCCTGTTTACAACAAATCCATGGAATGTATCATAATCTGATAACATACGACTTAGAATCCAATGAGCGAAGCAAATAGATGGATGTTCGACGATTCAAGTTGATTCACTGTTTATTTCCGGTTACAGATATGGCTACCGTTCGACGGAACGATGGCCATGTCTGCAATTGCCAATATCCGCATGGGCTGTGGGGTGAATGATCACACTTAGATGAACGCAGAACAACGGAAAGTTGGTGATTACGCGGAGCATCGATTTTTTTTGTACGGCAGTTGCTCACATCGATGATCGGTACCGTTTTAAACATTTTCGATTGATGTTCTGTAGCAAAATTTTCCCAAATGCAGTTGTCCTTAGTAGTCCTTCCGTTCATACCTACGTCCATCCCACGCTTCATGTATTCGTTTATCGGCGCCCGAACGTATTGGTAATTGTAGACAAATAACGAATAATGGCACCCAGAGTTTGTTATTATAATGGTTAAGTTCTTTCATTGCAGTTTTCATTATACCCACTTCATTGCCACTTTGAAATAAAATCCTTTTGCTTGCTCGAAAATTATTTTTTTCGATCCAGCATTATTAATTAATAAATCCTGTTCATAGAGTGTGGGAGTCAGGCGGGTAGCCAGAAATTGGAAGCCGGGGAGACCCTTCTCCGGGGGGACCGGGGGACAAAATCGATACAGGGGGCAAGTCGGCACTTTTCAAAGGGGGGCCATTCTCATTTTTTTCGGGCCTTCGAAAACTGGGGGCAAATCCAAAAACCGGCGCCCCCGCGCCCCCTCAGCTACGCGCTTGGTGGGAGTGCAAATGCTGCGATATTCATCCTATAAATTTGCAATTTTGCAATTAGTCGATCACTTTTGCTTAGAAGAGATACATTATATAGTGCACGATGTGCTAGTGAAAATTGAAATAATTCAAAATACTTACTATTTAACGCTAATCGTCATATAAAAGAATAGCAAGAGCGTACTGCATGAACACAATTTTGCACACAATTCAAGTATGTCAATTTGCACGAAAATGGGGTTGTGCAGAAATTGCTTACCGCGATTTTTTGCACATTCTTGACGCACCCCTTACATAAGGCTCTGCCCAACCTCCCCTTTACGTAACGCTTGTCCATTTGTCTATCGTGCATTAATCATAATTAGTGTTGCCGAATTAGTTCTTCGCAAGCGCGTAGCCAGAAATCGAAAACCGGGGGCATTGCCCCCGCGCCCCCCCCTCAGCTACGCGCCTGGTTCTTCGAAACGGCGCGGATGATCTGTGTTGTTAGAAAGTTATTTCCTTTCGCGTATTTTTTATAGATGGGTCGGTCTGCCGGACAGTGGACCAAATTTCTCTGTGCACCGACCAAATTTGGCACTCTTTGCACCGGACCGGATGGACCGGACCGACCCATTGTTCTGTGGACCGAGTGTTGAACCAGATGGACTGCGCATCCTTTTTTATACGGAGACGGACCGGACCGCAGACCGACAGCTTTTAGATCAAATCGGACCAGAAAAAACCTGGACCGACTCATTTATTGTATTATTGTGACAGCGCTATCGAACACTGCTTATTGTATTTATCTTTTTCTGTGCCACGCGGGTCTCACAATTCTGATTGAATTGCTTTTTTTGCTGATTAATATTACCATATGTCCCAATAATATTCACCGTCGTCTTTTTAATCCTCCAATAATACATAAATAGTCAATAATAAGGGAGACTTCAAAATAGCAGAAATTGGTTACGGTTAACCCATGGGCAAGCCTTCGGTCCGCTATACAAAGGTTGAAGTTCAAAACTGAAGCCCAAAGGGACTGTTCAAGAGTACTGCATCGAAATAAAAATGACGACGCCTTACCTTTGTCGGCAAAACGATTTGTAATTACACAAGCAGCAGTTCCAAAAATGAGCCCAAAGGAACGAAGACTTGAATACTGACAAAGCTGACAATGAATGTCATCATATGAAAGCAACGAGAAAAAGAGCAAAGGGGCAATGACAACGAATGGAATATTACAGGGCAGGGAGTCGGCTGCATTAATATTACATTGTAGGGTTAACAACATTATTGACAGTATTAGCAACGCGAAAAAACGCGTCAGAGAAATATTACAAAATTTGACGAAAAATAAGACCGTCGATCAATGAAAAGTTACGATAATTCGCGAAATTTGCGGCTGCAGCTGCTGATTTGATTCTTCTGCTCTCAAATTAGGAGCCTTTCTAGCTATTGACCTGCAACGGACAAACTCATTAGCTTATCTTATTTTATCAACAGCAAAAATAGTATTGAGTGAATTATAATTTACGATTGTGTACCGTATAGGAAAGAACGAACAAAAAGATTGAAGTGATTTTCTTTATTGCTGTGATAATATTGGAGGTTAACATGACTACAACGCTGTTTTTTGCTCCCCCCAAGACAATAGTAAAAGCTGTTTGTGATTGCGCTCAATGAAAGAAAACAAATGTAAAAATATGTGCCGTAGGTTGGTGCGCCCAAAATGGTGCTGAATTTGCCTTGGAGCAGTGCAGAAACAGTTGTGAAAAGACCGCCAGGGGCCAGATTGCTTCCTCTAGTTGGTTCGAAATCACCGTAGAGACCCTGATTAGTATTGTAGCAATAGAGATTGAACGCCGTGGTCGACTTAACATTTAGGGCCGTGGTTCGCAGCAGAGTGCTACTCACCCAGACCAGAACAACATATCGGTGCGCTGCTGAAAACAATCGGGGAAAATTACTAACTAAAACATAGTAAGTTACTAAAAAAAGATTAGTACTAAAATAGAAATTTTGTAGATGCGCAGTGAAGTAAGCAGCCGTTCCGGGCTACGGTATTTGTTGTAATGTGCACATTGTAATCCGACTCAGCGCTCGCTCACTGCCAGAAAGAGCGAACAGGGGCCTATTTCATTAAAGTTCAGCGCTGAGATCTCAGCGCCGGTTTTGGACGGTACGGTATTTTACGGTATTTTTTCTTCGGTATTGACGGTACGGTGAGTACGGTGAATACCGTACCGTACGGTATTAATACCGTACCGCGGCAACACTACTAAAAACTAAGGCGGAAAGCGCGAATCGCTGCAGCTAACTAGTATCAACTATCAATTCTGAACAGTTGACATTCCGCAAAGCTGACCTTAGACGATTCTGACACTAGTCGAATCGTTCTCTGAGGAACGATTTGCAAAAAAAGACTCGGCGTCGTTGACTGATCCTGGCCACCAAACTGAAGCAAACTAAAAGTGGAAATGCATTCGCAGAAAGTAGCTTGCTTGCGTTAGATCGCAGAAGCAATGACTGGTCCGATTCGCAGCAGTAAGTCATCGAATTAACCACAATTGAGCCGAAATTGCTCATCAAAATTCTCCAGTTTTGCTGAAGGCGGAAGTTGCAGAAACTTGGAAATTGTCATACGTCTTTCTCGGAGTCAGTCCAACAATACGCATTACTCAATCTTCTTCTATAGCGAAATCTCAGCGCCACACTCACTCTACACGAGGTCGAGGTACGTGTAAAACTTTTCTCAGCTATAAGATTTTATATCTCAGCAATCCTGTTTCACGATCTTGGTGAAACTGAAACTTTTCTTAAGCGTGCTGCGCGCTGAGATCAGCTGCTGAGATGAGATCTGAGATCCGTTTCTTTGTGAAACTGAAAATTCTCTTATCTCAGCCTGCTGAGCTCAGATCTCAGCACTGAGCTTTAGTGAAATAGGCCCCAGGAAGGCTAGTCATACGCAAATACGTTTAACGGCATACCGGCATCAAAAGCGAAACCGAAATTAAACCAAAAAATTCGTGCTCCTTTTACTCAACGGAATGGAGAGTTCGCGTGGCTCTGAAGATGAAACAAATTGTAGCGTAGAGGATGTTACCCTGAGGAAGTTATGACGGCTGAAGGTTTGTGCTACTTTTTAATTTAATTTTTGAGCGCAGAAACAGTTTGTCCCTCACAAAAGTAGTGAGAGGTGAGGTTCCCCTTACCGAATCATTGAATTTGAAGGAGGAACTTTCCTCAGTATCCCAATGAACCGCGATAAGCCTCCCCTGCCTCCCCCCCACATTGCTGACTCAGACACTTCAACTGCTAGAAAAAAACAGAAATTCTTTTATGAATTAAAAAATTATTATTGCAGCTGAATATGCAAGGAAACGACTGTTTAAAGGACCGCAGCAGAAAAGACATCCAGTCTGAGAATTCTTCATTGAAGAAAACGGCAGATCCAGCTGCAATCTGTGCACTTACAATGTGAAAGGAGCTTATATGACGACGATTCTGAACCATTTACTACGTCGCCACCCGGAAAACCAGTCTCAAGTAGTTGCCAAGAAAGCTAAAATTAGCAAGGAAACTGTGGGCGACAACAGAAAAGAAAAGAAAAGAAAGGTTGATTATCCTGCCGAATTGCTGAAATATTCGTCAAATTGTGCTCAAAAACGGAAAATCGACGAAAGCCTAGCGCTGTTTGTGGGTTGTTGTTGTGAATTGTAAAGTTCTGCCACAACTAATTCACGATATTCTTTGCTGCCTCGGTGGTTCAGTTCTTTATTCTCATACACACAACAAGCGGTACCAGATGGAACCGTAAGAGTACGTACTGGCCAGTATGACTACATGGTTATAAAAGTGATCTGACCTAAGTTTGCCGCCGATTTTATCAGGTGGAATGTAATACTGCCACTCGGTCAGAGAAAATTGGCTACCCTTATCGCACGCATTCTAGAACGCGCGCGGCGCCTTCTGAGCTTGTTGCTCTTGCTTATTGATCGCAATCTCGCGATAAATTTGCAACACTTCCACTCGAGAAGTGAAGCGCTGAGCGGATTTTCTTTATTCATCACTGTCTTCTTTTTCAGTCTTGATTTCTTTCTATGCCACAGTTTCTCTCTTCTTCACTGTCCTTTTCCTGATCACCTTCTCTCTTCTCTCTTTGCCATTGTTCATTTTCATGGGTCGCCTCCCCTCCTGCTTATGTTTCTGAGTTCCAGACTTCATGGCACGATAGCCCTTATAGGAGTAAGATTCTCTTTGAGGATCTCCGCAGCACAATACTGGCTTTGTTGGAGCCTTCCTCTCGCCATCAATAAGTTCCACGGTGTTCCGCAGTATTCAGTAGAGGGAGTTAGTGGTGATGATTTTCCTTCTATTGCTGTCAAACAGTTTCACGGCGTTTTGGCGTTGGAGACAGTGATGCATATGATGTATGCCTTGCGTTCTGGCACCTCCGAAGACCCCGAGTCTTGCAGCGCAATTGACATTTTGAGATTACATGACATTACATGACATTTTGAGACTGTAGCACATGACAATGCCATCGCCTCTTCTTCTGCTGACCACCTCGTTTGTGGCCCATCCCCTGGGTGCCAAATATTTCTGCCACACTCGGGCAGCTATTTCCATGGGTCCTTTTGACCATCATAGTTTGGGGCTCATGCCATGGGAGTAGAGGCTTCCGATCACTGCCGGGCTGGGGCAGAGAGCTGAATTGTGATCCTCGTTGCAGAAGAAGTATAGAAGATGGTGTCAGAGTGCAGTCACTTTCTTTCCTTGACCATCGCTAGATATGAGGTCGCCGATGTGGGTCTAGTGCCATCTCAATCCACGCTATGAGCTACCTTGCTGTGAGACGCTAAAGAAGCAAGTTAGTTGAATCTGCAATCAAATTAGAAGCAATATCAAGGGCAGTGTTGGGCGCGGCTCCGGCTTGGCTCCGGGGACCAGCGGCAAAAAATGGCCCTAAGATCGCACCATAGTGACTCAAATTTTGCATGCGTAAAGGATCGGCACCAGCAAGGTCTCCGATTTCAGCTCCAGAGGCCGTAGCGGAGCCAGCGGTTCAGCTGTTTGGTTCCAAAGAGACTCAATTACCTTGCTGGTGCCGATCCTTTATGCATGCAAAATTTGAGCCACTATGGTGCGATCTTAGGGCCATTTTTTGCCGCTGGTCCCCGGAGCCAAGCCGGAGCCGCGCCCAACACTGATCAAGGGTCTTCTTAAAAGTTCGAGAAAGATAGCTATATGCGCTGACGTATGGACCCAGAAAAATATAGTTGCCGCATACTTGGCAGTAACCACCCATTTCTTCTGCAACAAGACCAGTCAGTTGGAGAATGTCTGTCTTGCTGTCAAGCTGATGAATGACGCTCATTCAGCGCAGGCCATTAAGCGAATGACTGAAGAAGTTTTGATTGAATACAGGCTTGCGGATGAAAGACTTTCTCGGTTTCGCACTGACAACGGGAGCAACATGATCGCAGCATTCAGGTACTGAAACTTAATTAATTATTTGTTTGTTTGTCTATTTCAAACGCCCCTTCATTTGCCTCCAATTTCTTGCCATGAACGGTTTGACGACTCTTGTCCAATTTGGCGATAGCGATCACTCTTTCTGGCTGACTGACTTCGAACTTGTAGAGGAGGTGATAAACAATACTTCGCTTTGCGTCATCAGTTTGTCCTTCGACGTGCTGAATAATAGGCTGTGATGTTTCATATCCAGCTTCTCGCTAGAATAAATGGCTCATTAAAATATATTACAAGAATTTTGATCGTTAAACTAACCGCCAGTCAGTTGAAATACTCCTTCATAGTGGGAACGGCATTGATGCGTTCAACTGGGAAAGCTCCATCATCAGGACGAACGTCAGAAGGTATAATTACGGAACTATGCAGCCGCCAGCCGCGCTGGTCGCACTCGGCGTGCATTTGCGCTTCGTCCTCCAATGAACCGAAAACGAATACTTCGAAATCGCGAGGATCTGCTCCAGGCAAACTTTCCGCAAGACCACGCACGTCTTCGTCCACTTCAACGACTGACATCTGTAAATTATAAAATTAAAATTATTTCTATACTCCTAGTCGAAATATAATGGATTACATTTGTACTGAATTCGATACGAAAGCGAGATTAAGTGAAGTACTTTCATAATGAATGTCCAGGTGTGATATCGGCATGAGGGTTAGAGGAAATCCCCAAACGTAATCGTTTGCACTACGGCCATTTCCTCTTTTCTCACGTCCGGTTTCGAACAATTAATCGCTGTACTTAAAATCGGGCAAGAACAGCAAGAGGGGGCATATGGGTACCTGACCATCGTTTAGGGCGGGGGCGGCATCAAACAATAAAATAACATTGAGGCTGAAGAGCACCAAAAAATATACGGCATGACACTGCATGGTAATTTATATATTTCCAACGTGAAAAGGCCTGAACAATTGTAATATATTGTTGGGGGTCATCTGGAGCATACGGAGAGAGAAAGACGCTTACCCTCCCCGTCGTCCCTCGTCATCAAAACTCCCTTCCAATTCTGCGCACGATTTCAACTAAATGGATAAAGATTCACCAGGAAGGGGATCTTTGGAGTCATCTGGGGGATGATATGGGTGGAAGCATAGAAGGAACGTAAAGTCGCACCCCTTCCCTCTTTGGCCCAATATATCCTGCGCACAATTTTTTCAACTGGCTTTCAAACAATGTCGAACAAAACTAGCTGGATGGGGACGTGTCGAGCATTGACGTTAATATGCTATAACACAGCACAGGTACAATGCTTATTTGCCTTAATTAGGGGGTCTTGGTGAAGTGACCTCATTTTTAGGGTTGGTTGCAGCCACAACGTCAAGGGTGACTTAACCGCCCCGCGTGAAAAGCAAATTGCTGTATTCATTCAAATACATCCCCACTCTCGAAAAGAGCCCCAGGTTAACATAGATCAAAAAATAGAGTCCCAGGGGTTTTATTCGAATAAACACGCTGCGCTTAGCCGATAGTTTTCCTTATGGGTGCTTTCAGAAACAAAGAGCAGAGTTGTGATCAAAATCCTTTCCTCATTCCCGCTAAATGTCGCGACTGCGGCAAAGGTTATTGGCGCGATTACGGTAGACGTCTTTCGATGTCTTCCGCCTGCTAGTCAATCCCGTCTTGGTTCTCGACGCGATGATAGCAGTATGATGATGATGGTGGTTCAGTGGATTTTGATG
>JAQGAX010000969.1:0-12987 GCA_034698105.1 Plectus exinocaudatus
CAACAACAGCATGCTATCCTTATCCCCGTCCCGTGATCTGTCGGCGTCGTGATCGCGTCGTGTCCTCAATACGCAGCAGCAAGTTGTAGATCACTTATTCTGCGCCATGGTGCATAGGTCTAGAGCCTAAATAAATCTACAAACTACTGATCTCGATCAAGTAAAGTACACAAGACAAGAAGTTATTCTCATCATTTGCACTTTGATCGCAAATTGTGGTCGGCCTTATCAGCATTGCTTTGTTAAGTGCTCACATTTTGAACCACACCACCAAGCGTAGCTGCCATGTCTCTTCCGCCAAGTTTATCCGCTAGTGTTGTTGGGTGAGTGCCTTTGTTCGCCGAAGAAGTCTTTGACGAACTGTTTGTTGTTTAGGTCGTTCGCGTACGTGACGAGCAAAGACCGATGGCCCAAGATTCTCGCCAAAGTGGTTGACACCACTCACCGCCAACGGCACAACTTATTCGCTAAACACGGAGAAGTGAGCATCTCAAAGATCTCTAACAACTTCGTTCTTGTTCGCCGAATTCATCATATTCAAAACATGTAGTTCCGGTTACTTTAGAACCGAGTCGCCCCCGCGCAGTAGTGTTTCGCTGTTGTTCACAAATCAAAATTCAGTAAGGCGGGGAACATACTTCCAATGCGAGCTCGAATTTTACCATTGTACCATATCGTTGGGAATCTCGGATTTTCAGTGCAGTAAACTAAACTGCATGTCAATGCTTCTGCACACGTTTATTTGGCTCGGAGAAATCCGAGCTCGAATTTCGGGAAGTATGTTCCCCGCCTATAACCCGGATAAGTGCAGCCTCTTGAGATCCGACCAAAAGCTAAATTTCTCCTGTTCTTGCACTTATGTGGATCTGCATTTAACCGGATTCACATACAGTGCAAAGTATAGGAGAAAAAATCGGGAGCCAGAAAAAACCTGCACTTAATCGAATCTCACTGTAAAACCTGCAAAAGGTGAAATTCACCAATAATGAAGAAATTATGGTATTGTAGCTTGTTAATATAGATAGCCGGCAGATTTCGCTGCGAAAAGAAGTGTATGAAAATATCCAAATAAGCATTGCATTACAGCAACATCAGTCACAGCAAGAATTCAATTGCAGGAAGGCGATAATGATGTGAAAGCAGCTGTGCACGAACTGTCCGAATTGCGCTATCTTTTGACGACCGATAAACCACTCCAACCGTTGGAAGATGGACTCGATGATGTTGCTGTTTATAATAGCAGTTTGAAGGAACTCAAGCTGCAGGTACGTTCTTGAGTTTTCAGGTGAAAGTAACGCGAATTTTTCGAGATTGCTTCACTGCAATTTGTACAACGCCGAAAGCTATTAAAGTATTCACAGTGAAATTATTTTCAAAACACGTGCGCTGAGCTTATTCTATGCTACTTCGAATGTTTTGCTTCTCTTTCACTTTAACGTTGTAGCCCACCTTATTATAATTTGAAGAGTGGCGGTAGTGAATGAAGATTTACTTCACATGTCGTTCACATGCTCAGCTACTGATTGAGATACGCCTCTCACGTGGTTTACCTGCCAGTGTGCTGGCCACAGGCCGACTGTCACAATGTTAAGCATAAATTCCGGGGTATCCTGGGTACGCTCGGCGAACGTCGGTGGTGGCTCGTATGATTTAATCGTACAGTTGTAACCATACATGTAAGTGGGGGTACCTTAGGTCCCACAACCCGCGAAAAAAACCTGAACCCCCTTGGAAATCGACCGAAAAATTGAAAAATTTGCATAATCAGGCGAAAATTTTTGTTGCCTGATTATGGTAATTTGACCCTGATTATGCCAATTTTTTCCTGACTCCCCCCCACTTTCGACACCTGTTAAATGTATGGTTGTAACTGCTGCGCATTAGATCAACATGCAGTTGCATAATACTGTACTGTTTTTTTTACTCAAGATGTGAAAATTATAGAAGTCCAGTTATCCAACAGTAACATCCAAGTTGTACTTTTAGTTGCCATCGGGCCAAGAGGTGACCTGGTTCAAGGCGCCTTGGCTGTACGCCGAATGTTTCCTGTACCGGCGCATCGCGAGCACTTTTCTCAAGAGCCACCATTTGAAGAATTTCGACCCTTTCGGCTTCCAGAAGGAGACTGCGTTTGTGTCTAGTCTGGCATTTATGAAGATTCTCGGCGACAATCTGCTCAACTTGATCGAGTCTCACAGCTCATTCACAGCCGACGAGCGCAAAACTACCGTATCCAACCTGATTCAGGTATTAATTCAGATCTTAGCAGCGAACTATCGCTGTTTTGAAGAATTCTTAAATTAGCGAATTGGCAGCAGCACTTCAACGGAGTTAATTTTTTATTATGACTTATTATTACTTATAGTTTATAATAATGCGTTTAGTAGTATTGCTGCAAAGGTTGTTCACCAAATTGTGTCAGAGCATTAAATGATCATTCGTTTTATTCTTCAGATATCATTATGGGGCAATAAGTGCGACTTATCGATCAGTGGCGGCGACAATCACGAGACGGACGTGAAATGTCCATTGACACAGGTGACCGATCTGCGCGACTTCATCCTCGTCAACGACCTGGACGCCGCCTACAGCGTGCTCGAGCGCATCGGCGGTCAGCGACGCGTCGACATCATCCTCGACAACGCGGGTCTGGAATTATTCGGCGATCTCTGTCTGGCCGAGTTTCTTATCGACGCTAACTTTGCGCAGAAGATTGTTTTCCATGGAAAGGTGCGTCGATTAGCTGGACACTCAGCTTTTCTCCCTGTAGCATTTTAATATTCTTCCTTGATTTTCAGGCTATTCCCTGGTTTGTCTCCGACACGACTGCAAGCGATTTTGTATGGACGACGGAACTGTTGCGTTCCAGCCAGGACAAGAGCTTGAGCGTCTTCGGACACAAGTGGAATGAACGCATGGAGTCTGTGAGTTCGTTGTTCATATTAATTGGAAGAAGTGTCAGCAGTCTAATTTGTCTTGATATTTCAGGGCCAATTTTCGTTTCAAGCTCACCCGTTCTGGACGTATCCATTCGCCTATTGCGACATGGCCAAGTACGCACCCGACCTGCTGGCCGAGCTGAGTCAGTCATCGTTCCTGATGTTCAAGGGCGACTTGAACTACCGTAAGCTGGTCGGCGATCGCGACTGGCCGTTGGACACGCCGTTCGTCGACGCTCTGCGCGGGTTTCTGCCGGCGCCGCTGCTCAGTCTGCGCACACTTAAGGCGGACGTCGTCGTCGGCCTGAATCAGGCTACTATCGCCGGTCTCGGCGAGAAATTTGCTGATAGCAAGGATTGGATGGTATCCGGTGAATATGCAGTTATTCAGCTTGGCGTACCGCCGAAATAGTCCTTCCAGCTGAAAAACTTGATAGAGATCTTGCTGAAAAAAACTGGTTCTATTTTTATATGATTGTGATGTTACATATTTTGCGCGACTTTTATCACGATATTACGTGAAAGATAAATTTCAAAATATTTTGCGGGTATACTTGAATCCTACTATGATCGACCCAAAAAATGTTCACAAAAATGCTCATGCTTTTGTTTACACAAGAATCTCATTTTTCGAGAATCGTACACGATCTGACTTGAAATCGTACACTGCAGACCGAAAATCAATTATTATCCTTAATTGTTTCGCCCTGCTCGCCTTACTGGTCGAATACTGTTGTGACTTGTTGTCGCCCCTTCCAGTAGCGAAGGAAGCAGACGGACATCAGTAGTCAGCTGCCCGAGCCGGTCAGACGAGAGTCGACAGCAGCAGGCGGTCGCTGGACTCGCCGTGCGGCCGGTCGACGAGCACGCTGACGGTGGCGCTCGTGGTGCTGGTCGTGCAGATCTTCTGCAGCACGAAGACACAATATACGCACACCCAGAGCCCGACGGCCGACACACCGATGGCAATCAGTTCATCGGGCATTGTTCCAGCCCGGCGAGAATTGACGTGCCGCCGTCCGCCATGTGTTCGCACGTGGTTTTAAGCCATTGGCAATTGCGTCCGACTCGTCCGGCAGCGGTCGCCAGGGAAATAGTCGGTCGGCCGCCCGATCCCCGCCCGTCTCATTCGTCGTGCTCGTCTCGTTTTATTGCTCCGATCGCGCCTTTTCCACTACGCTCATCAGTCATTGCTCTGAGCTATCCCATTTACCCGCTTCAGACTTGCAATCAATCCGTAAAGATAGTGCATGGAAACGACAACTTGGCTTCATGGAGTTCCATGTGTTGAAGGCCGTATGGAACGGTTGCTTAAACCCTACTTTAGCGCTATATATTCTAGTATCAATCAAATTGCTTCGAAGGATAAGTGTATTGAGTTACGTTCAGGCGCGGCGCCAGGGGGGACGGGGGAGTTCCCCCGTCTTTTGGATTCCCCCCCAACAATTATGAATTTTGACATTTGTGAAGAAAATTTTGAATTTTCCCCCATCATTTGAATTCCCCCGTCTTTTGGAAATCTTGAATAGCCAGACTTGGTATTTGTATAATAACTTATGATGTCTTCTGTTAGTTTTCCGAACAATACCAAGCAAACAGGCTTATTTAAAATCTTTAATTTCCTGGCATTCATTGCTATTTCCATACATATACAAGTGAGAGACACTGCCTTTAATGCTGCACGAAAAAATACAGAGCACAAAACATACGCATTTAGGAAGTAACAAACCGTACTTGACTAAGGGCACAACAAATGTTACATTTTTGGGGTGTAAAGGAATTGCGTTTAAGAAGTAAAACTAACCGTCAAGTCACGATAGCATTTTAAAAAACACACGATACGACAATAAAGCGGCTCGGAGGAAGAAGGTGGAGAAAAACTTCAGCACAGCACGATACAGTGTTGCAACAAGGGGACCGCCCTTGTTGACATACGACGACGATTGATACGCACAGACTAAAGCCAATCAATAATACCTGCGTGGACCGGTGAACCGGGTCGGCGAGGATGCCAAATAAATGCTACTGGGGCCAATTTCACTAAAGGGCAGCCGCTGAGATCTGTGTTCCGCTGGCTGCCATATCTGACCACATATCTAGGGCTTGAGACGCAGCCAGCTGAGCGCAGATCTCAGCGACCGCCCTTTAGTAAAATAGGCCTCGGGAATTGCAGACAATTAAGACGAATGAATTGGCATGACCAACAAATCAAAAGAAATAGAGTACCGAATGCGCTAACTTTCAATTCGGCTAGTAGTTCACAGCGTAACGCGTTGCGCGTTCGACCGTGTTTTTGAGGTAAGCGCTAAGGGCACTGTTACACAGTTGCTCTTGTGTCAAAGGTGAATCGTGTTAAAATGAAAATTAGTGATGACAACTGCGTTACGGATACATCCTCATTCCATCGCACTATCACGTCTACGGCGAAGTGCCGCGTAGACCGGACACTATAACGTGTCGGTACTGTGGCACAAGGGCCTATTTCATAAAACTGTTGAAAATTAAAGTGCTGAATCTCAATACTGCATTGTCATCACCCGAGTTTCAATTCCACACGTGACAATGCAGAATTGAGACTCAGCACTTCAATTCTCAATTATTAATAGCTTTTTGAAATAGGACCCAGACGACAGGATTGTTATACATTTTGTGAAGAGAATGGTGCATTGGACAATTACTTTTTAGCTGCCGGTTTTGATTTTGGTGTTTCTCTAGCGTCGGCTGGTTTCGGCTTCGGTTTAGCAGGTTCTGCAGCTTTCTTTGGCGCATCGGAAACAGGCTTTGTCAATTTGGGGACTAATGCAGCATCCGCTTCTGCCTTCGCTGCAGCTGCAGCCGCAGCCGCTGCTGCTGCTGCTTCTTGTCGTCGTTTCATTCGTCCTGAAATCAGCACTTACAGTAAGATTCAAATATAAAGAATGAGCATTATGGAGTAAATAAAGCCGATGAAGATTACATCAACTCAAGTTTCTAATTGAATTTGTATTGCATTCGTGTCCAACTTCAAAATCACAGATTTTGCAAGGAGAATCGCCGATCATTAATGTCCCACTAAGGAGGTAGGTTTAGACTAATTTAATAAAGAAGGGCTGACTGATTTCGCCGTTGCGCAGCATGGCGTTTTCGATTTTGTGCCGGCCCTCAGGCAGTCGCAAGTTGATGCTGACTTTGATCAGCCCCTGATTCTCATAGATGGCGTCGATAATTTCTCTTTCCGCCGTTGTGCTGAACGTCACACCCTAAAATGACTCATACAGCGTAACGCACCGATCTTCGGGGTAAGGGCTATTCATAAACGACGTCACATTTTAGGGGGTGGATAACTGAGATGACCCCCGGCGCTCAAGAATACATAACGTTTTAGCATATAGATTTAAGAGTCGATTGATTTGAGCGTGACGCGAGGGGTGTCTAAAAATGTCCAAAAAATGTCCAAAAACAGCCTTAGTGACGTCATTCATAAATGGATCCAAAGGTGCTTCGGTACCTGATTAACCGCTTTCACTTGTTCGATCGTCTGCTTGACTTGCGCCGCTTTGAATAGCTTCGCAAAAAACTCGCCGCTCAAGTAGTTCGTTTCCAAATTTAACGATTTCAGTGATTCATTGGTCTCTATGATTGATAATAATGGCTGAAATGGTTTGAAATTATTGAAATATTTTAAAGCTCATATTTAGTGATATTTTACAATTGCCAAAAAGTTTGCTGTAATCTTTACGAAAAGATGCATGCTGCATTACAATTATTATTATTCATTATCATTGAAAAAGTGCGTTAGGGTAGAACGGGCTCGAACCGGATTCGACTAGAACCGGACACCCACACTTTTCTCCTCCGTATCAATCTTGCATGAGAAAGTTCAGCGAGAAATTTTCATAAATATTGTTAGAGTAACTTTATAGCTGGACTTTCTTGTACAAGTTTGATACGGAGGAGAAAAGTGGGGGTGTCCGGTTCTAGCCGTGCTCGGTTCGAGCCCGTTCTACCCTATACGATGAAAATTTTGGGTATTTCACACACCTCAACGTTTCCATCATACAACCCCATATTGGCTAAGCTCAGCGTCTCGAGATGAGTATTGCCTTCCATCGCCATGATTAATCGCTGAATCTGAGGAATTGGTGTGCGCTGAAAATCAACCATCATTTCGCGGATAGTCAGCAATTTGCGCTACCTTCATGTTGTTGAGGTTGATCACCTTGAGCTTAGGATCGTTATCGGAGAGCTTTCTGATGCTGCTTTCGACGTCGGTCTCGTTGTCAGGCTCGGTCGGGCGGGCCTGCTCGGGCAGACTGCATTTGACGATCTTCGGACCGGCGTCGCTCATGATCTGCTCCGCTTCTTCCCATGTGATTATCCGGTTTTCATTCATCATTTCTACAAGTAATCAGTAGAATACAATTGATGTACAATGCGAGAGGTTCTCGGGACCAGTGTTAATTATGACGTCAGATATATGTGACATGTCACCTAAATATGACACAAAATTTTCGCGCGAAAGCGGTCACAGGGTCTGGCTGGGGATACCCCAGCGGCCGTGGAAAATTTCGTTCAAATCCCCCTCTCCAGCCGCCGAAGATTGTTTATGTTTACACATAAATCCGCCCTAAGTCTGGGAAAGCATCAATTCTCACTCTGACTCACACAATTAAACAGCCCTCTGTCACTCGCCAACGCAACTGCCATCCTAATTCTTCAAAAATTCTTTTTATACCATTCTATTATTGGAGCCATTACTATCAGAATGAGCCGATATCCAGCATATGTCTTCAGTCTACCTAGAAGAAACTAAAAAATACAGCTCTAATTTCCCTTGGCTTTCCTTGAGAATACTAGCAGCAACAGTTGGCAGCACTCGCAGAACAGAACAGAATCATCGTTCATCAAACTTACTGAGCAGTTCGCCGACTTCTCCGGTTTCGTCGGTCTGTTCCTTGAGCTTGTCCAGCGCCGACTCGAAGTCTGCGTCAGTCATGACGGGCGCGTCCTCGTCGCCCTCTTCGTACCCGAAGCCGTCGTCGGCAGAGGCGTGCGCCATCGCGCCACACTAACTGAACCAGATACAGGTGGCTTATCTCCGTCCGGTCCGATTAGTATAGACGAGCAGCTGGAGTTGCCGAGGGTAAACGGCGACGAGTCACTCGTGGCTCGGAGCAAGCAGCGGTGGAGGTGGATAGAGGCTGGAGGCAAGGAAACACTGAGGTCGGAGTGTGGGGGGCGACGTCTGACTGGTCTTGAGCTCGAGCTAGCTGCCGCCGCCACTGAGGACAATGCGCCGATCGCTGTCGAGTGACTTCTCGGGCAGCGCCAGACGTTCGCCGCCGCAGCTCGTGTTGTGTGTGTGACGCTTTCTCGGTTTACACTGCGCGCGCCGCTCTTCTCTCTCTGCTGCCGATGCTGCCGCTGCGGGCCGACAACGCGCCAGCAGCAAAGAACGCCTTCGAGCGCTCGGTGCGAGCTGATTTATCGTCTTCGAATGCTCGACTCGCTGACTCGCTTCTCCAGCTCCTCCCTCGCAGACGGCCACCAGTCAGCCACTCCTCCGCTGTCCGTCAGGGTCAGCAGGAGGCACCGGCGGCACCCGCGGCCCACCCACACTTGCCGCATTTCATAATAACACCCTCAGTCTTCTCTGTCAGCGCCCGCCCTCTATGCACAGAGGAACTCGATAGCTACCACCACACGTGTCAACAGCCGCCAGTAGCAAATCGCATCTGTTCAGCACCTTTGTGCTTGCACCTGTGACTTGAGTGCTATATTATGGCAGACGTGTCACCGGTGCTAAAACGGATCATCTGGTGGAGGGGAGACGCAAAATGCTTTCATTTTCTTTGATTCCCGAGTACCGGTAAGGACACTTTTCTCGAAACGACTGCTGTTTCATTAATTCAAGCACCAGTGGATGTTATGCAAAACGCATTTGCTAATCGATTATGTCTCAGCGATATGAAATTTAATCCGACGGTCGAAGTAAAAATTTAAGAAAACGTGAATGTTTTTGAAATATGCTGATGTACAATACTGTGACAACAACAGGGGATAATGAGCCGGTTTCATAATCGCGTATTTAAGTTAAAGTTGTACTTAAGGGATATTCTTTAGCATTGCGTAAAGTACGACTAAACTAAAGAACGCGATATCAAACTGGCCCAATACGTAACATCGCTGGCGTGAACATGCTAAAAGCATTGCGCTTTTAGTCATTAACTACATGGTAGTCTCAAAACGAAGCTACCGTATTCTACAACGAACACCGTGGCCTGTGTGTGCGTGGACACATTGCGCGTACAGACACTTTTATATTGCTGTTTTCTCCTCACTTTTAGTTTTGTTGAAAAAGAAATTCACGGAAGCAAATCTGCCAAAAGCCAGAGGAGAGAAGAGGACATATTAAAGTGTTGCAATTGTCGTCAGTGGGCGTACAGCAAAGGTTGCTAAACCAGCTACAAATCACGAAAGGCTGAAGCTGAAATGCTTCAGTCGTTGCTTTCCTACTTGCCGCACTGTCTGATCTTTATTGGATTTCTGGTCTTCAGTGCCTTTGTTGGTTTGTTAATGTGAGTTTTCCGTCTTGTGTGTAAATACACGAAAGATCGCGTCCATAAATGGAATT
This sequence comes from Plectus exinocaudatus, assembly GCA_034698105.1. NCBI lineage: Eukaryota > Metazoa > Nematoda > Chromadorea > Plectida > Plectidae > Plectus > Plectus exinocaudatus. Next base: position 9,553 of record JAQGAX010000969.1, read on the forward strand.
TTAAATAATGGACGCATTTCCATTTGTGGGCCTATGCAAAATGAGAGACTTTCGCCTTGTTCAACAGGTTTCCAAGAAGATAACTGCAGCAAGCAAACTTTTCATTCAAATCCAATTATCCTGCTTATACCTCGTGGTGGATCCATAATTTTAATTCCTTCTTGCATTTCAAGCGAAACGTGAAATGTTTGCAGAGTTTCTTGGTTGACGCCATGGCCGAGCGCGTCGCTGCAGCAGCTGACCAAGAAGTACGCGCTGTACGAGCCGACTGGCAAGGGAAAGCCAGAAGAGTTCCCGTGCGCCATCTCAACGAAGGACGCGTCCAGAGGGACCGAACCGACGCGCTACATATCTGTGGTTGTGCCGGCGATGAACGAGCAGGAGCGTCTGCCCGTCATGCTTGACGACTGTCTTCCGTACTTGGAGAAACGCGCCAAAGAAAACGCTCAGTTTACTTATGAGGCGAGTAGTTGTCTATGCTTTACTTTGTTTTAGTTTTGCTGTATTGTTTTAAAGACTCAAATGAATTTTTGATGAGTTTCCTGGTACCGAATTAGCTACTGAAGAAATTTGTAATGGTTTGATCGAGGTACTAATTTTTAGTAAAACATGTTCAAGTAAAAGCTGATAGAATATGTCCTGGTCACTTCTGAAGTAAGCGAACGATAATTTATTTTATTTTTGATGTATATTCTTATCTTATATATTATGTTTTTGATATATTTTTGCTTATTTCTTAAAATTCATGTTTACAAAGTCGCATGAACGCAAGTCATCGAGCAATACGATTTGAGTAATGTCAATACTGTTTATCTGAAACATCGCTGTTGTGGACGTTAATCTCATTATTTTGAGGCTGGTTTTGATCATTTATGCGATGCTATTTGATTGTAATTCATTCTTACGTAGATAATTACGCTTCAGGTAATCATTGTGGATGATGGCAGTCGGGACGGAACGGCGGATGTCGGATTCGACTACTCGCAACGCTATTCCGCGGACAAGGTGCGCGTGCTCAAGTTGCCCAAGAACATCGGCAAAGGTAACGCCATCTATCTTGCTTGTATTCGATTACGTGGTAGACTTAAAAATCCTTGGCTTGCGTGATATCGCATCGAATGATTGTCCGTTGATGTTCAGGTGGAGCTGTTCGTTGCGGGACGCTTCGTTCGCGCGGTCAGTTGGTGGTTTTCGCGGATGCCGACGGCGCGACCAACTTCGCCGACCTGCTCAAACTGGAGACGGAGCTGAAACGCGAGAGTGGCGGAGTGGTCGACTGGACGTGTCCGATGGTGGCCGTCGGTTCGCGCGCCCATCTTGAGAAGGACAGCATGGCCGAACGGTTTGTTCAGCTCTCTTTATTTGTAAACAACAACAGCAAAGCGAAGTTGGGTAGAACCTTTTGATATCAGAACTGTAACTATAGCTATATTAATTATAACTTAACTATGATTATAACTGAACCCTTTGACGGGGTGTATGATTGAGCATTGCAGATCGCTGTTCCGAACTCTGTTGATGTTCGGATTCCACTTCCTGGTCTGGCTGTTCACGGTGCGCACAGTGCGCGACACTCAGTGCGGCTTCAAGATGTTCACCCGCTCCGCCGCCGTCAAGCTGTTCACCAGTCTGCACATCGAGTGCTGGGCGTTCGACGTCGAGCTCCTCTTCCTGGCCGAGAAGATGCACATTCCGATCTTCGAGGTGGCGGTCCGCTGGCACGAGGTGGACGGATCGAAGATCACCCCCATCTGGTCGTGGCTGCAGATGGGCCGCGACTTGCTCCTCATATGGTTCCGATATCTGGTGGGCATTTGGAAAATAGGAAATATTGCATAAATACGGAATCGCCCAGAGTCTTGCCTTGACCAAAATGACCTTTGTTATTTGCTTTCGCCTGCCTGGGCTGTTGTTGTATTTTTTCATTGTTCTTCTTATTCCTGTTCTTCTGTCTGTCAGTTATGAATCGCATTGTGAGCTGTTGTTAGCTTTGTTAAATGGTAACTGCTTTGCCTTTCGCCAAATCGGCGCTGCGATGTTGCGGGGTTTTGTTTGATTTTTGCGGATATTAAAGACGGCATTGTTTGATCTTTTTTGTCTCGTGAGTAAAGCATCGTTGATTATTTCATGGTCTGTTTCACTCATGTGCAACTGTTCGTCGTCAACAAATAGCGCAATTGCAATACTTTTTTCTCGCCCCATTTCATTTTCCATCTCATTTGAACGGTTAGAACAGCAAACATGCCGTCAGCCGATAGCAAAAGGATTTTCATGGAAGAAGAGAGAGTCTTAAACGTAAGTATGCTCTTTGATTTATATATTGTGAGAGTGCAGATTATGGCAGCGTGTAATATTTGTTTTATATATTTATACAAGTAGAACATAAAAGAGTAATTGACTTTATATTTATTTACCCCACTGAAAGGTTATTTTGGTACCAAAATCGAATTTGTGAAACATAAGACTTCAGTTATGGGGTACACGTACTAAACAGAATGCTCGTCTGCTAGTTCCGCTAGTCGAGTAATATTTCAGACTCATGACGTGAACAGCGATATGGCATGCAGTTCGGAACCGTGGGACGTGGATAAGTACTGCAAGCAGATCCGCGTCGATGTCGTCAACGAGTCGAGCGACGGCATGGAGCTAGAGTTCGACATCATCGGCGTCGAAGCGCCTATTGCCAACGCTGTCAGGCGGGTGCTTCTCGCTGAGGTTCGTACTGATTGTCTGTGGACAGTGCTGAGTACTATAATGTACCAATTTTATAAGTCTTATATTATGTATATTTTTAAATATATTATATAGCTCATATGCATTCCAGAATGTACACGAGAGCCAGATTCTTCAAATGAGCACACCTTTGTGTGCATTAAGTTTTATTTCTTGCCTATTTATCTGTGATCATAAGGCGAACTCGCCTGTCGAAAAGTGAAGTCATTGTTTGCTTATTTATTTTCAAGAGTACCAAATTAATTAAGATTAAATTAATTAAGTAAGAGATTAATAAATTAATTAAGAGATTAATACACTTAATGAATCGTCCGACAATATCACTGTGCTTTCTTCATGTCATCCCTTTTAAAACGTTGACCTTCTCTCAGTCGATAGACCAATTGCAATTAGCAAAGCACTTGACCATTTTTATGTAACGATGACTTTCTTTTTGTCAGATTCCGTCGATGGCGATCGAGAAGATCTACTTGTACCAGAACACGTCGCTGATCCAGGACGAAGTGTTGTCCCATCGGCTCGGACTGCTACCGATCAAAGTCGACCCGCGCAAATTCGCTTTCCCTCTCACCAAGACGATCGGTATCAACGAGTCGGGCGTCGACTGCGATTCCGAACCCCCCGGCGACCCCAAGTACAACGTCATCTTCGAGTTAAAAGTACTGTATATGGCATATTCTCTCTCACAGGTGTATCATAAAT
>JAQGAX010000970.1:0-12983 GCA_034698105.1 Plectus exinocaudatus
GAGTCTGAGATGGAAAAGTTTTTGTTCGACCTTCAGATACATTCAGAGTTTCACCTTCAAAGGTCGTCGACCTATACTTATATCTGTTTTACGAACATTGATTTTTGGGATGAGCAGAGATGGGCATGGGGTATGGGCAAAGGATACTTACCAGTAGAGCACTAGATTAAATCCAAGTAGCTCAGAACAAAGTCAAAAATTTTGAGAAAATATCAACTGAATTCATCTTATAGGTTAAAAATCAGATCAAAAAAATAACTTCGTTAGTATTTTGTATTATTAGTTTTCATAGTGCAATCCTGGGTTCATTCAAACTTTGGAACGAAAGTGTCGCGGTGCGCGACTTCGGTCACCACGCGCAGTACGTCATCGATGAGTGACGTCCCCCTTTTCTAATTCGCTGATCTTTCTTCTCACAAATAAGCGTAATCCGCAAGCTCATATATAAGCTGCACTCGAGCCGCGCGGCTCGAATGCATCTTACATACGAGCGATCGAGCTGCGGAGCGGATCACGTCTGTTACTTTTAATCTTGCATTTTCGGCTCGGTCTATATGCGTCCCTTCTGGTTTCTACTTTAGAATTAGCATCGGAAGTGATTCATTAATTGCACTAAAAATACTGCTGATTCCAAATTTTGACGAATTTTACAATTGAAAAAATGTCATTGTTAAATTGCAAATAATATCATTTGCAGCTGTTGATGCTGTTTGCTTGTCTCCTGATTCTCGCGGGAATGTTAAAAGTAAAGAAAAATTGACAATTTGTGTGTTTTGATCACCAATTGATGCGATTTTACGACTGGCGATACAATTTGGGTTCCGTCAGAGTTCCAAAACCAATTTCGCCCCTATGGACGGCATTCGAAAAACCGATACCACATGACAAATAGCCAGTGCTCAAATCAGTTCGTTGTTTGTTAATAATATGCTTGAAAATTTAACTCAGTTTCTATCACTACGTATTCAATTAAGTTACAATAACTCAATATTTAATAATAGTGCTATTTGCAATACAAGTACGTTGCCCCCCAGCGGAGATTGGTTACAACTTTACGTACATCCCGCCGACGGATCTGTGGAGTACCTGTGTCCTCCAAGAGTCTCGCTACCTCCCACTGCCCAGGTCTGCCCCCCCAAACAAATTTCACGCTCCTGCCCCCACCGGTGTCCACATGTGGGAATGAATGATTTTTAATAAGATGCTCATGAGGTTTCTAAGCAAGCATGAGGTTAAGGGAGCAAGACTATGTACATAATGTACTGTATTATTTTATTCCTCACCTCCCAAGTCCAATCCGGCGACCAGCAGGAACAGTGAAGTAGGAGGACGCGAAAAATTGAGAGCGTCGCGCGGTTGTTATGATTTAGCCTTCCATTGCACAACTGACGCTTAGAATGGCGTTGACGAATGCGAATAAGAGCACACGCATAGAAGTAGCAGATGGACAGAGTAGGTAAGCAGAAGCACAGGATGAAGGAAAGAAGAATGAATTTGTGGTCAAAATTGCTCCGTGGCCGAGTCGTTGTGCAGTCATCGTTCAACGTCTCTTTCGTTTTCAGTAGCATGAACAGGAACGTACAGATTGTCGCACCTGTTTTGCAACTAGTGGGGGAGACGGTCTGAAGTTAAAACATGGTTACATTGTTGTAATTTGACTATATGAGAGACACTTCGTGAGTGACGTACACTATTGCTATTGTAATGTAGTGGAGCAATTGAAGCCAGTCCAATCATGACTGTGCTGGCGAGCAACAGATATGCAGTCTTTGCGTTTCTAAGACGAACCAATTTGACCGCGTGACAGATGCCAATGTAACGGTCGAAGCCGACAATGGCAGTTATGTAGACGGCCAGGGTCCGATACAGACTTTCGGCAACCCATCCGAGTTTGCCGAGCACTGAAGCATCCAGCCAACCACCAAATACACTGTCACTCACAAAAATCGAGACGCTTACGATAATGAAAGTTAAGTCGAAAACTCCCATAGAGAGCGCATAAATGTAGACGTGGGGCATATTTTGGCGTTTGTGTCCATTTCGCAGAAAAACGCGTAAATTCATGAAAATGACGGAGACATTGCTAATAATACCGACTATGATGCATGCTGCATACATGATACGCGTCAACAGCATTAGGTAGAGTGCGACTGAGTTTATTATTTTTGAAGTGATATTGAAGAAATCTATTGACTGTGAGTTTCTTCCTCTTATATCTTACCGGAGATGAATGATAAAAGAGGAAGTGGATTATATCTTTCCAGAGTTTTTCTAATTACTGCAAGACCAAGAATGATCTGGAAGGATCTGACATGATGTAATGACGACGAGTACGTGTCAAAGGGTCTATTGTGTCGAAAGGTGCATCAGAGAAAAAAGTCATTGGTAAATGGTCAATCCATGTTGAAAGGTCCATATCGAAAACAAGTCGATGCGCAGTAATAAACTAATTTCCTTTTAAGAACGCAGCAAGAAGTGCTGCCAAAAGAGTGATAAAAGTAGGAAAGTTGGCAGCTAAAATCGATAACATCGCTAGAAGGGTGCGATGTCAATCTGGATGCCCTTGTATTTCACTTTTGTAGGTGCGGTAGCGGTAGGGTGCGACGGTGAGAGCCTCGTTCATCGTGATGTGGGTCATCACCCAGGAGGATGCCAAAATGCGCAAAAACTATTGGCAGCCTAAAACAAATGCAACCTCATTTATTATTTATACCCACAGAAACCAGAAGTGGGCACCGGATGGTGGCTGGGGGGGCGCGACCTCCCCGCCGGCAAAGCTGAGCAAGGGAAGATGTCCGGGGAGTGCGCATACTTTATCGCCAAAATAAAATGGAAAATTATTTGCCAAAGATGATGACCCCTCTGGCGGCGGGGTCGCGCCAGCCAAAGAGCCAAAATTGACCGCTACTATCGCTTATCCGAAACCTTTATGCCTAACTTTCATAATTAATCGATTTCATTGGAAAGCCCCAAAGAGAAGAACGAACAAGGGACGAAAAATACACATCTTCAGGCAACCTTGCATGGAGATCAAAATCACTTCGTTAATTGTATAACTTTGAGTCGGAGTAATCGGATGACAAGCAAGATAATGTGAGAACAAATCAATTATGCTGTACGTATGCGCTGAAAATAATCGTTCTGGTTTTTTGATCTTTCTGGTTTCTCCGCTCACTTCTGTAAACCTGTACCGGTATTTCGATTGCGTCGTCTGACGATTCAAATTGCTACTTCGTTCGAATGCAAACGAATTCATTAAACGACATTCACTGTTTGTTCACGCACATATTGTGTCAAATGAGACTACGAGCCGACAAGCTTGACAGATAGGACCGCCCTTATGGACGAACGTTCTGGCATGTATTGAATGGTGTCAGGGGCGTCTGCGTAGGCTATATAAGGATCGCTGCACGATTCCGATCGCTGATCACCTCTGCTTGCTTCGAAATGCTGCTGCATCCAGTTGGTTGTTGTTTATTGGCTACCTTGATCATTACAATGGCTCATCAGGGGACAAGTTCTCTGTAAGTCAGCTAGATAACAAATTACCGTTGATAGTTTGTCTATTCTGACGATTTTTCAGTAGCGGGTATTATTTTTGTACTATAAACAAACCCTTTTCCGGTTACGGTATCGATATTTCTTTCTTTCGTTTATTAGGTCAATAGAAAACGTAAGCGCCTCTGTAATATATTATAGTACTTGATGAATTATTTTCATTTTATGATTTCTGAAATCAGTTAGACTTATTTAGCCTGACCGTTGACCAGAGAGTTGGTCAGAGAGCGATTCGTAGCGTATCCATGGATGAGCTAAAAAATGGACCAAGCTACATGTTTCTCAAGAAGCGACCACTATGGAATCGGTTTCCGAAACAGAAACCAGTTCAGCCGGTTGAACCGAACTATTTTGAGTGATGGGATAGTGCATTGTTTTTGGTCGGTGCCAGGGCCGGATTGTAGCAGAGGCCCTTGCTCTGCGGGGCTCCCAAGGTCTCAGAAACATTAAAACTTTTTTAGGGTGATGGGCTGACCGGGAGCTCTAAAACTCGTTGATTGCGGTCAAGCATTTGTTCTAATTTCAAACACAATAACCCTATCCTACTTTACACTCTTGATTTGTCTTTTTGTTTGCTCCACCGTAATGGAAACAAGAAAGCAAGCAGAAACGGCCCTGGCAGTAGTGCACAGTTGCTAATTTTGTAAACATTCATAGCATGTCATTATGGACATATTCTGTTCTCATTGTCATCGTGCATAAACGACATGCAAAGGAATCTGTCAATGATACACATTGTCACAATTGCAGTTGAACGATTGAGACCTCGATATTGCATTGTAACTCGCCTAATACAACAGTTTCTGTTAGAAAAATCAGGTCTGCATTAATATTACTTTTTCATCGCACATTCTCCTTTTGTTCTCAGACGTCACTGAATTTGATTTACATTTCAAAGGCACAAAAACAAAGCAATAAAAGTTGTATGAATGATGTCATTCTTAGTCTTCTCAGCAAATTTTTTTCGACCACTGTTAGGTTTGTATTGCACGTCAAATTGCGCGATGAATTAATAATTGTTTATCGTACTCGTTACTACATCGATATTTCAAGATCGTGTGCTCTCTGCTCTTTGATCAATGCCAAGTATTCTCCTTCAGAACCTTCGTGCTTATTGACGAATTGACAGTTCACGATATTGCGCTGTGACACGACGACGGCGAGCATATCGTCAACATGTTGATCGCATATCATCATATTCTTAAATATTTCAATGAATTCTATGGGCGCAGGTTGAAGTCATTCAAATCCGCTACCCAAGTTTTTTGAAATTATCAACCAGTTTCATTTCAGAAATGAAGATCTTCAAGACAAGCATTCTGTGGGATCATTGATCAATTTGGTTCTTTATACTTGTAACCAATAAATCGAATTGTGGATTTAGTGAAAAATCCCACAAGAAACCATAGTTATTAATATCGTAGATGATATACCAGCAAGAAATTCGTTCAGTAAACATAGAAACAAAGTGACATAGGAACAACTAAAGGTTGAATATAGTTAACACATTGGGCACACCGAATTTCTACACTGATTTGAATAGGAGAACGCCAAGACCATTAATGCGAAATTGCAGAAAGCAGTTTTCTTTTGGAGAAATGCAGGAGCCGAATTTCTTTCCAATTATGCAGTGCCAAGTCGGTCCAACAGCCATATCGATTCGCTGCTTCAATTCAAACGCCAAATCTTCTACTCGTCCTCGTCCTTCTCGCAGTGACTACAATTAACAAATGCATATTAAGGCTTAGTCCTGAGCATGGGTCGGTGTCAGGAGGGTTCAAACTCATAAAACGTAGTTCTATCTTGAGTAAAGTATATTTCATAAGTTTTTAGGATTTTCTAGCACTCCCTCCAATACGTCATGTTCGTAGCGGTATTTACTTCCCCTTATCTCCATCCAGAGGCTGCGAAAAAAACAAAAAAGATGATGGGATTAACATTCGCCAGCCTATCATGTGGCTCCTTGCGAGCGCTACTTTCATTACTTGATTGCATATGAATTCATAAAATAGCTCTTAATTATTCGTTGCTATCAGGCAATCATAGGAAATAATATTCGCCACACTGGACCACATATAAAAAGATGTAGGACTGTCGCAATTTTTTAGTGCCGCCAAAGTTTGTTTGCAGCAGCGCTACCCTCGGCCACCCGAACGAAAGCAGTTGCGTCTGAGTTGAAGTAAAGAAATATGTTCCCGTGAATGTTGGCAGGTTGAGCTAGTTTTAGTTTTACAGTAAGGTGACGGAAATTAAATCAAATCAGAGTAGAAAAACTTGGGTTTATTTATGGCTATCACTTAGAATTAAGTCTTGGTTATTGCTATCGCTTGCAATTATAATCGTTAATCCACGGCTGTTTCATAGTGAGAACAGATAGCAAATTCTCACTTATGCGACTTGATGTACTCAAATTTTTACGTCGAGAGCGAAAGACATAAAATACTTGCTTGCTGCACTAAAATCGTCCCCAGTGTTATGTTCAACAATATAAACACGTCACAGTTTGCCTGCATGTTAAAAATGAGGTCTACGCAACCAGAAATCGATTCCATCTGGCATAGTACTGTGGAATAAAATTTCTGTGGAGGGAATGAGATGCTACCCTTAATCCAGTCTCGTACTGCCCACCGCTGGATCACTTTGTCCTCAGACCCCAATGCGCGGTGTGTTCCAATTTAAAGCAGTCCATTGAACATTTAGGCATTTCTACTTTACTGTTTATATAAACTATAAAGCAGGTTTGCAGAAAAATATTCTGCTACTAAGAAAATATCAATAAAAACCTACACATTTCACAATGTCGACTGCGAGTATTGCAACCGTTTCTTCAATTTCAACAATATCCAGTGTGGTCATCATCGTGGAACACTTGTAAGCAACCTCTGTTGATATCTCCTTGCATCAATCATTAACGATACCTTCGCCAACCGTGTTATCACGTGCCAGAGACTGATTCAGCAAAAATTCTGTAATCAAGATCGATTCATTAAAATGAATACGACTGATGAATGCCTTTGGCTCATCAAGCTATCATTAGCGGCGCACGATAAACAATGTGTTGACCAGATCCCTTTTGGTGCACTATATGTAACCTTAGACCAGTATTATCAATGAAAAGCCCTTTTTGTTTGTTATTCAGCAGTTTATCTTACAAGTAATATATGGAGCATGCATGGGGCGAACGCGTACTGCAAACTACAAGCCGACGTGACATATCTAGGTTACATTCAACTTTGCACCTTATTGATGGGCGTTTCCCATTCCGAGCTCGTTAATAGACCAAATGGATAAAGGGTGCAGGTACCCACACCTTTTACGTACAGTAAGGGAGCACTGAGCCACCCTGGCTAGGACGGACACGCACCTCCTCCCACTAGTCTTGTAGATGGCCTTGTCAGTTAGGATGATACGCCAGGAATGTATCTGGGCGCAGATATTTCATTGAGTAGGATATTTCACCTACCAGTCATTTCGCTGGTTGGCCAATTTTCACTGATCAAAGAGTAAAACCGGGCATAAAGAGATATTCCACTATACTTTATATTTATATTGCGACTGAGAGAAGCTCATCTCCCACCGGCATCCTGCTACGACGCGCCCCCACTCGAGTGGCTAAAGGCGGAGGAACGGAAATTCGTCTGCGTCATCAGCTAAAATGAAATGAACAACAAGTTGGACTCATTGAACTTCGGAAGTTGAGCACAATAAATTTCACCGCCCACAACTTTTCTCTCTTACTTTATCATTTTGCTTATCTTTTGTTTACGTTCTTTTTGGCTTGTTGTTTTGAATTGACTAACTCATAAGTAAATGTAAGAATCGAAATCAGAAGAAATCTTATCGATACGAATACTACTTCAAGATTGCTTGAAGACGAACGAAATATTGAAAACGAACGAAATTCATACAAAGTCATGCCGGTTTCCTTTCATTTTTCTTTTGATGCGGTCTACTTACCTAGCCGACACTGAACCAAGAGATACGCGTGCCCCGAAAACTTTAATTGCTCTTGGAAAACTAGTTTTGCATTGGGGCATGAAAGAATAATGAATATGAGAAAGTTCTGAGTCGCCCATTACGTATTCTAATTTAATTTTAATTGCCAAAACTACATCTGCAGTTGGCTATTCTGCTCATAAACTGCTTCCAGTCAACGACAATCCTGCAAAAGGAGATATCTAATCAGATATGTACGCAAGCCAAATCACCGTCTTTGTGAGTAACTTGCGATTATCATGAACCATGCGATCCACACAGCATAAATGATAGACTTTATCGAAGGAGCGTAACCAAATTCTTAATAATGGTTATGAGAACATATAAGATAGTAATAAGCCCCTTTTATTGATATTTCTGTTTCGCTAACCTCATTCGATACATTAATATCCATTTTTAGATATTCGCCATTGTACCACTCTGCGCTGCCCAATCTGGTACCGATGGTCCAATTGCAGCAGGAGGCGGTGGAGGACTCTTAGGTATGTTTCGGCCTTCGGCTTTCGGCCTTCGATCCGAGAATTATGTCCTGCTCTTCAGGCAAGAACCACAGAAAGTTTTCTTTGCATTCAATCTAATCTATGAGCTTCAAAAATGAGACAGCGCTCATAAATTAACATTAACGAATTTTATCCCCGTATGTTCTAATGAAAATGAGGTACGACACAGAGCAACTGCTTGGCGTGAATCCTGGTGTTCAAATGGTGCCTTAATGTAGCCCATCCAGGGAATTCTGAAATCTCGTAACGGTAGACTCGTAACGTAATTCTGGAGCACGTAGGAACAAGTAACGCCTCGTAGAACGTAAAATGATTGAGCTCCGCAGGCTGCAGATGCGTCTGCAAAGTCTTGGAATCAATTTTTCGGCATTAACATATCATGGGGAATCGCGGTGTCCGAACTTGCTTTTGGTGAGAAAAATCCTGAACTGACAAAATCTCAGGGCATCTTCAAGTAGCTCACTTAGCTTTTGACAGTTTGTATGCACTACTTTAACGTTTCATCAACCTTTATCTAAAAGCTACACGTTTATTGTATTCATTCGTGGATTCAGTTCACAAAGTTAATCTTACTCGCAGGTTTGTGCAATCGTGTAGTCTGTGGATCGGGGCAGCGCTGCCGAGAAGACTGGAGCACCCAGCAAGCCGTCTGCGAGCCGATTCCCACGGATAATGGCGGAAGTAAGCAGAATTGAAATAAAAACTGTTAGCGAATGGTAGTAGTCACGAAAGTTTATTATAGGGTATTTGCATGTGATACTAATGACGCCCACATTTTTGATCACAAAGGTGTTGTATTGTGCGCAACCAAGACGGAAGGAAAGCAGATAGACCAGGTAGCGGGGTTCAGCACTCACTATTCAGTGGTTTTTTGTTGATAACCAGCAGTGCTTTATGAAAGACATGTCAAGTCAGCACTGACAGTACACCACTAATGTCAATGAGTCAAACTGGTTGGTCTGACAAAGTATAGCAACTTTTTTAAATTATGAAATTATACGTTAAGGTTGCAACTGTCGCATATTGGAATCCATTCCCAACCGCGACCGCAACACTCTGTCGTTCTCGGGTGACGATTGTCATCAGACGGTCAAGTGCACCAGGACATACAGCCAGAGCTACGTCTACCTCGGCTTCTACAATTTTGGTAAGTTAAGGTGTGCAACTCGTGATACTACATCCGATACGTTCTTGGATTGTGGAAGTAGTAGGAAGAATGTTAGCACCGAAACAAATTGGTCAAAATGTTATTCCTAATTACTCATCAAGCTCTTCTTGATTGTGATCCAACATTTCAGAAATATTATAAAATAGCTGCATTTCGCCCACTGAATAATCGATCGAGCTCCGTTTATACTTTCGTGCGCTCTTGCAGCCATATTCTGCTTAATAATTTTCAGGCACCGAAAGCACACGAACGCCTGACTTTCCTAACTTTGCCACTCTGGACGTCTTTTGTTCGACCAGCGACAAATGGACGGCTAATGGTCAGCCGTTCGATGAATTTGATTGCTGAACGCCAATTCGATCAGAGTCCAACTCATTTAGGCTTCAATTTGAATTTCATTTGAACATTTGAACTGTGGACATGAAAAATTAAAAGCATTCCTTTCTGAAAAAATTTGGTCTTGACACGAACGCAACCAATTTAGCTGAAAATAATAACGTAGAACCCCTTCTTCTATCGACTTATATGTTATATAAATTTCGGCTAAATCGGAGTTGTTTTTTTGGTCACAAAAGTTCTCTGAAACAGAAGTATGACAGAATTTGTCATGGGTCCAAAAAAGTATCATTTTGGGCCGCAATTTCTCAGCACCTTAGATCGGATTGCGCTGAGGCTAATGCCAGTGACCTAAAATTTTCAAGGACTTTCTCCATGCTTTTTTTATCGACTTATTCTCTTTCTCCCCTGACTGACTTTGATCGAAAACTCGGTGGATTCATTCACGTAGTGATTAAATATCAAACATCTGCTAGTTGATACAATACAACGCTCTTACCCCCTTCCTTGTTATAGGTCACCGAAAAGACTACTTGGGGGTGCACAGTTAACTTTTTAAATTAAGCATCATGCCATTTGCATTTGCTCATTGCCTTCGAACTAGTATATACCTTTATGCCTTTCGTTGCCTTCCTCATGTGTAAAATCTCAGTCTCATAACATATGTACATTATTGAATAATGAAAATATACAACAGCTGTTACCACCCCAGCGCTGTCTCCGAGGTGCTGAATGGATATATCTCTACGGAGCGCAATTAATTAGATTGCCGTAATTCTTGTCTTGTTTTAAAAATAAATCTTGTATTTTTTACTCGAGGAAGGACTATCGATAAAAATTCAGCCAACAACCAGCAATTTTCTCCTTTCGTTCTTTGAATATGACAATTCTCATCAACCTTTGCTCTTTTCGTCAATAGAAAAGGAAAGAAAAAAGATGAAAGAAAAATCCTCGTGAAAACCAGTTTCATTTGCACTGCATTCATGATCAAAGCGGGTTTTGTGAAAACTATTTTCGTCATGAAATTAAAGTGCGCGTACAGATGTAGGTTTTCTTTCGCGTTCGTCAAATTGCGGTCACGTCATGGGTCACGTCATAGGTCACGTCATGCATTAGCGTTGAACGAACAGCGGGGGCGTACTTCTCTTCACAAGCCATAACTGGTTCCTCATTAACGCAACGTGGCATATATAAAGAATGACTGCTTCACCAGTTTATTTGATATCGCTGGTTTCTTGTAAGCCCTTCAGAATTTCCATCGCCCTACGCGACGCAACCAAAAACTGAAATGGAACCGACGAAGATTACACTTTTAGTATGTCATGTTCCATGCTATTATAAATTTGAATTAGGCTTAAACAGTTGAAGCTGTTGGAAATTAAACCGAACATATTCTCATGCACGTTTGCTTGAATCTAGTTTCTTACAGCAAGACTGGGAGTACAAATCCATTCTACATTTTGTCTTTAACCGTGCACATCAGTTTTAATGGTCTTTTGCTTCAGACGCGAGGTTACTGGTTAAATTATTATTTGAATTGTTATCTAGATGCTCGTTATGGCTACGTCGTGCTATGCCCAAGAGGAAGGCAAAGATTTGAGTGCATTTGGTGGAGGGCATCCTGGTAAGTTAATTTCGTTTTGTCTCATGTGACTTTCCTTCATTAACATAAAAAATATCACTGATTACCATTTAGGCTCCCTTTTTTCTTACAGCATAGTAATCGACCTGTGCCTCCTCCAATAAGCTTTCACACGAACAAATTTCCACATATCAAATGTAAAGCAAACTTACGTTTGGAGATCATATTATTTCGGTATATGTAGGCTTACAATTTTTTTGAACCCCAGTAGTTTTTATTCGTTATATCCACCATTTTGGAACTGAATTTAGTTTCAAAAGAATTTTTTAATCTACTGTGCGCTATTCGGTAAACAATAGCTTGCATGCAACATTTTTCTTCTCCAGGATATTGTGAACGAGTGGTATGCGGGCCGGGTCAGCGTTGTCGCAGCGATTGGAATTCGGGACAAGCGATCTGCGAGCCAATTCCAGGCAATGGTGGAGGTAAAAACGAATACCTTTATAAAACAAAGGACATCAAATTGGGGTTTTACCTTGTTTCTCAGTCGTCATAATCGCAAACTGGTCAAACAGAAAATTTAAAAAAATTGAGTAAGCTGTTTATCGGCAGAGCTGAACTGACACTCAGTTTTATAAGGAGTCAGTCATTGGGCGTGTCAGTCGAAGAATTTCAGAAAGTAATATAATAATTGTTACTTTCCGTAAAGGCGGTAGCGCAAGTAAATGCGTTCACACTGGCCACATCAGCAACAACACCGCTCAACTTTCAGTTGGTGATAACATTTGCATTTTCAGGCTGCAATTGTCCTCCACTGCGTTCAATTCGCAACCGAGACCGTAACACTCTGTCCTTCTCTGGTGCGGCCTGCCGGCAAACCGTAAAATGTACCAGAACGGTTAGCCAAGACTACGTCTACCTCGGTTTCTTTAATTTCGGTAAACGACTGCTATCGTTCATTTAAAGGAATACATCAAAGACAAAATTACATATGCAAGGCTTTTTGTTCAGCGCAATGCCACACTTTAGTTGCAGATATGGGTGCGAGTTTTGACTTTGGGTACCATGACTGGACAGGTGCGCCGTCAGAACTTGACAAACTGGGGGTGAAAGCGGTATCCAGGGGGGCCAGAAGATAGTTTTCAAAGGGAGACCCTTGTCATTATTTTCGGGCATCCGAAAACCGGTGCGCAATGCCTCCCGTACTCTCCCTTAGCTATGCGACTACTTAAACGGGTTCCCTAAGCGTCTCCGGACCTCAGGGTGCCTAAATAGGTACCTATTTATACCCTATGGCCACTAATGTCTGGCGGACTCAAAAATATCGTCATGTGATCCTAGACTCCTTTAATAAAGTGTTTGCTCATGTGCTTTTGAACGTGCGCATTCCTTTTGGTTGAAAGAAAATTTGTTTGAAGAAAGAACCAACGTATTGTGCCAATATTTCAAACAATTTCTTCGTTTTCGAATATTTTTGTCATATACCGAGCATTTGTCAGTCGAAAAAAGAAAATCGAATACGCCATTGCCTTCAACGTGTAACTTCATGTCATACTTTCAGGCCGGGAAGTAACGCGCACGAATAACTACCCAAACTTCGCCACAAACGATGTCTCTTGTTCGGGCGGAAGATGGCTTGTTCAAGGTCGACCGTTCGACGAGTTCGACTGCTAGTGCCCATGAGGCTTATGTACCCTTTTTTCGCATCGAAGTTTTATAGTTATGCATCTAGGCGAATTGAGCCGTCGACAAAAGCGATTTAGTTTTCGTTCATTTTAGTCAAATGAAAATGCGCTTTTGATTATCTTCTTTCTTGGTTCACATTTGATGGCAATAAATATGA
>JAQGAX010000971.1:0-12980 GCA_034698105.1 Plectus exinocaudatus
TTCTGGTGTCAAACGAAAGCTCATCGCGCCCTCTTTCTAACAAAAAAAGAATTAGCTCGTAACTTTCATTATTAAGAGAACAGCACGAGTTTAAACTCAAGTGACCCGAATTAGGCGCTGGCCCGATTTAGGCGCATCGACGGTATGCAGTCTGAGTATCGTCATAGCCCACCTAATGAGAATGCAAGACGTTTGCCTAAATTCGGATATTAGTGCATATACAGGGTGGGCAAAAAACCACTTAAAGGGTTTGATCGGCTCCTGCTCGGCATTGCAAGGATAACTTTGCAAGTGGATTTTTTTGTAAGGAAGCCTAGTTTCTAACTTAGAGAATGGTATCAAATTTGTTAGGAAAAAATGCATAGACCGGTTATGAATTTTGCATATAACAAAATGTTTCATTCTGAACAATCGCAAAATTACCGATTACTGCTCTTGACGAAGCATTTTGTTCTTTGAAAAATGACGGTCTGTCAATTTTGGTCCAAAAAATTTGGTGTCATTCGCTAAATTAGATCCTAGGCTTTCTTTTTTTGAAATCCGTTTGCAAAGTTGCACGTTTCGCACGTTTATGCATTTTGCGGGGCGGTTTATTATGTTAAAAGAACTCACAGTCGTCTATTGCAAAGATATATTCCACGTCATCGTCATCATGTTCCTCATTATCCAAAATTTCGTGCAGTTCATCGAAAGCATCATCCCAGCAATAAACATTGACCACAAACGCATTTGTATCAGCGATATTAAATTCTGTGTATACATTTGCAGCTGCCACAAAAGTAGCAAAAAACAATCTGAAATGTAGTAAATTTTGTTACTGAGACAGCGTTAATAATAACGTCCGGGATTTCTGTTATGTCAGCTCCGACACTGACGTAACGTGTGAGTCATAATTGCGAATTCAGACTCGGACATGTCAGAATTACAAAGTCTGAAATGAATCCCACCAAATATAGTCTACGCATTGAAGTGTTTTGGTGACGGGGTTGTGGCTGCCAGGTAACAGTTAGCGACCGACGTAATTGATCGACGTATTACATCGTGCTACCTGGCAAAAATGCTAAAAATGAAACGTCGGTTCACCAACTTCGATAGTTCCGCTGATTCAGCATCGTGTTTGCGGAACACGTTTACTTGAATCCATTGCTTTTTTTTGTCTCGGATAAAACTTGATGATAAAAATGGCGCACGACGGTCGCAACGTTCTTTTTCTGTAAACAATAAGACTGTTTGACATGACACAATCTTGCCCAAAACTTTAAAAAAGTACGGTAACGACTCGTTAGCGACACGTAATGAAGGACATGCCGCCCGGCCGCACTCTGATCCAGTGCCATTATTTAACAGATAAATAATTGTTCGACGAAGTAATAGCTATTAAATAATGAAGTAATAGCAAAAAGTAGCTAAAATTTTTAGGCGGTTCCTTCATCCCCTATTTTACTGTAGATGAGGATCTCAAAACGTTGATAGGGTTCCCCTTTGAGTTATTTTGGTAGCAGCACCTTCGATTTCGAATAATAAAACCATTCGGAGCGGAAATCAAAAATTTTCGGCTGTGTGCTATTCGTCTTCAAAGCTAATAAAATGTACCTTCAAATTGTTTGAATAAATCAGCTATACTTTGAGTTAATTTGTTCATGGTATTATTTGCATGAACTTCATCTTCTGCGATGCAGTTGACAGCTTGTTGCGCAGAAATGTAGCGATAGACCATCGCTGGATGCGCTGAGCAACGCACAGACTGATATTCCATTAATACACCTTTTTTGTCAAAATGCGGAACTTTGCATGTCAAAGGTTTGCCACTCGCTAATCTGCTCAGTTGGCTGCATGCGCTTTGAATGCTGCTGGGATCTAAAAATCGAACCAAGCATAAATTATTGTACAGATCGTCAAACACTGAATTCATCAGTCGATGTTTATTTATGGTATCGCGCATACATGTAACAGGTGTCGAAAGTTGTGGAGGGGTTCCGGAAAAAATTTGCATAGTCAGAGATAAAAATATGAAAAATCAGGCAAATTTTTGGCGGAAATTCAAATTTTAGTACTTAAATTTGAATTTCCGCCTATTTTTGCCTGATTTTTCAAATTTTCGGCCGATTATTAAGGGGGGTTCAGGAAGTCCCCCCAAAGTCCCCCACTTACATATATGGTATCGCGAGGGTCAGTTAATTTGAAATAGATTGTCAATTGTTTACTACCTTTGTGTATTCCATCAATAACGATTAGAATCTTGGTCATTGTGTTCTGTATTTCATCGACAGGAATTTTTGTATAATATTTCTCCGGGTGATATGTTAGTTTCAAACCATTGGCTTGCGCTTTCGCGACGAAATTGTGGATAAATTTTCTGAAATGGATCGTCTTTAGTAGTTCGGCATAATTGTTTAACAAAATGTTAGAGCTTACTGCAGATTACGTCCCAAATGAGAATATTTGTTGATTGCGAGGGTCACAAAAATCCAAGGTTCCTTCTTTTCTTTGCGGGCATAGTTAACACTAAGTGGGAGGTCAGGATCTGAAAAAAATTAGTGAAGACTTGCATAACTTAAAAATTTGCTGCGATTCACATGCGAATATTGAGCAATTAAACGATTTAGGATTATGTTTATTCCGCTTGTTTCAATATTTTGTAACTCTTTGCAGCAGTTACTGTACATAGCAGTGGTGGAGCCAGGGAGAAGTACAGGGCAGCCCATTTCGTCAAGACAGGCATACCTGTCTGTAACCAGGGGGGTCCAGGGCGGGTCACCCCCTCCCCTCTGGCCAGGGGTCCGACCCCCCTGGATCCCCCTGACCTACCCCCCGGCCGCGCCGGAAAAAGCATTTTCATCACTACGTGGCGAAAATAATTTTTGGCGTTTTTTGAATAAGTGTCGAAATCCGGACACGAAGGTACCGTACCTCCCCCCCCCCCGAGAAGGTTCAGACCCTCCTGGCCTCGGACCTCGGTTACAGGTATGAGGAGAGAGTGGCACAACAGCACTTCAATCATGATAACGTCATACTTATGAGGTTGAGGGTAACTTCAGCACTCAAAATTAGCCTATGCTTTAACGTATCATATCGGTAAGATTAGAGGTGGACACCGATCAACGGCTGGAGTGATCGGTTGAGGGAAACGGATCACGCGACCCTGCAAACCAAAAAAACCAAGCCCCCCCCGGTTGGTTGGGTCTAGCACCGCCATTGTCTAAAATATTAACTAGAAATATCAGATGCCTGCTTGTTAAATTATAAATTCAGAACCTGGAATAAGTTGATAAAATGTTTCTGATGGGCTCTTTTGAACAAGCAGTTCGAGCTCATTATTGGAAGTTGAAGAAGCGGCATCTGACTGGTTACTTTCATCATCTCTCACCAGTGGCTGCATCCCGATTGAGTTGCCATCTATTGACTTTTGTATTCGGTTTTCATGTTCAATGATCGACAGTTTTGCCATGCAGCGAGACGCGGCGATCGAAATCACGTTTTTCATTGTAATCGCTGGATCACCGCGTCGAAAAACAATGAACACAATCGGCCACTCATACGATAATGTGTGGACATAATTGTCCACGGCAACAATGGACCGAATCGTATCCCTGACTTGTACTTCCACGGAGCCATTTGGAATACCATTAGTGGACAAAAATCTTCTAATAATTTCAGCGTCCTCATCGTGTGAGGTGATAATGCCAATGTGTTCGCAGCATAACCTCGGCAAATTATCATAATTGATATTGTCAAAAGTTACAGTGTTCAATAGGTCTGCAATCTGTTTCAAGAGAAACTGTTGAACGTTTTCAGTGCTATCAAATGTTGGCCTATCAATTGAAACGCCGGAAATGCTGTGTCCAATCGTCAAACCGGGGCTAAAATACTTCCGCCATTCATCGAAAATTGTTTTGGTTCCACGAAGCACCACGTTTAGTTCAAAATTATTGAAATCTGTCAGTTCTCTTTCATAGAACTGAAATTCAACATTAGCTCTTTGTGGCTTGTCTAAGCCAGTAAAAACAACAAATGTTTGACCAGTGGCCGTCACTCGCTCCTTGATTTTTTCAATTTCTTCTTCATTCACTGGCGTCTCATCAAAGAACACGTCATCTTCCGGTTTTGTCTGACGCAGACGATCTATTGTACTGATGACGGGATTTCGTTGCATGATGGTGCCAGCATTTTGATGTCTTTCATCTTCGAAAAAATACTCATACTTGGCTATGAGTGCTTCGTTAACAAGCACAAATATTTTGCTTCCTTTCTTCTCTTTTTTGGATGCCTCTAATGCGCGAAGCATCACGATGAGTGTTTTCCCTGATCCAGGAGCACCACGAACAGATATGCACTTGCTATCACATTTGAAAATTTCTAGCTGTTTTTCAGTTAGGAAAATAGTTCCAAAGATTCCATTGCCGGGTGCTCTATGCTGTTCTTGAGCTTTGTTGTTTCGACGTTTTTCTTTGTCTGACTTAAAATCTTGTGCTTGAATCCATTGAGCTATTTGCATTGCGTTGAATGCTTGCGAGTGAAAAACTACTTTAGTGCGGCAACAGACGAGTTCGATGGCAAATTGTCTGATCAGTGATTGGTCACATGGGAGGTTACGTGTAGATATCGATGTAAACGTTTCTTTCAAGTTTTCTGGAGAACCAATATCGGTGTCCTCAATGATTTTGGGGCTTGTTCCACTATAAAAATACTTGAAGCGTTGAATGGTGTAATCAGTCTTATTGTACGCCTTTACATCCATAAATATGATTCCAAAAATCGATTTTAATTTTTCATTGAAGAGAATTTCATACAGAACAACTATATTGGTGATATTTCTAACCAACTGACTTTTGGCTTTCTTTATTTGAAGCTCGCCTACTGTATCAGAATTTGCGCCCTTGACTTCAATGACAAATATGCCCAATATTTGGTGAATGAAAATGAAATCACATTCGCCATCTTTAAGGTGCTGGAACACATCTTGATT
Organism: Plectus exinocaudatus; assembly: GCA_034698105.1. Lineage (NCBI taxonomy): Eukaryota > Metazoa > Nematoda > Chromadorea > Plectida > Plectidae > Plectus > Plectus exinocaudatus. Next base: position 4,967 of record JAQGAX010000971.1, read on the forward strand.
TTCTCCCACTTTTTGTAGGTCAGCAGTCTTAAGGCCATTGATTAGAACTCCTCCAAGTTTCAGTTCGACGAATCTTTGCATGAACTCAGTTTCGCCATTTTGTCCGCGGACCATTAATGGTGCCCCATCATATGACCCATGGTATGCAGACTTCTGCACGTCAGTGCACGGTGGTACGCAGATCGTTTCTTCACCTATGGTCTTTAAAATTTTTTTCCAGTTTTTCTCTGGATACAAGTGATCCATTGTGGCTTTCACGTCAAAATTACTCGCAGTCATTTTGAATTCTGCAAATCTTGCATATTGATAACGTGGCCTTCAGAAACCATAATGAAAGCCTTCTCTTGAAAATATTGACCTTTGCTTCAATTAATTGCTTCCTATCAACAACGCGCAACGTTATATACGCGTATATGCAGTATCAGCTAATCTTAAAAGCGTCAAGTTTTTGCTTTTCAAACGCTGAATGAATGAATTGAATTATATTAATACTGCATGTCGTATGAGAAAAAAGTATCGTTTACTCAGCGTTGCAATAGTGCTACATAACTACGAGTACTAAATTTTTTGTTAAATAAACAATTTATTAATGTACGAATTACAAAATTGGAACTGCCTAAGTGATTAAACTTGCCTAACAGAAGTGAGCTGCCTACCACGCGATTAGCCAACAAGCCCAACAATGACGGAGAAGTTTGAAATGGATGAATATCTGACTGGCGGGGCAGCGGGCAGTCGGTTGACACGTTATGTCCAAGCAACCAGGCTGTTGGTCTGGCCTGGTTGCTAGCCTAGTGATGGGACTGAATTGCTATTTGCCGCCTTCCTTGTTAGCCCGAGCAGGTGCGACTTACTCCCGACGACGAAAATAACAATGAAGGTACAGAGATAAGTGCATATGGTTTTGGGTTGGAAAGTTTTCAGCGCTTCACCGCCGTTAGAAATACAATTGTGATAACAAAGTAAATTTTTATCGTCAAATGTGGATTATATCGCCAACAGTTACTGCGATGTCGAACGGGCTCATGATCATGATTCATGACTCATGATTAATTGTGATCTCGAGCGCACGGATGGAACACCAATGCGAAAATCCTGTTTCAGTCCAATTCAACCTCAGCTGGCCGCCATTTTCAGTAATTGACTGTATTGTTCGTGTCTAGTCGTGAAAGTAATCAAAACGACAGCGACCGAACCCGCTGCGGGCATTCAGCGATTATTGCGTCACGTTAGTGCGGATTTTCATTCTCATGCGAATGAATGCTTTGAAAAGACTTTCGTCCAATTTTACTGGAAATTTTTTGTTGTGCAAGTGGCTGTTCATACCACGCACGGCGCGTGTGAGAAGGGAGTATGTACCCGTACCCAGTTTTGTACCTCCGTCTTATAGCGCAGTACCCCGGAAAATTAATATCGACGGCTGAGTATCGAAAATACACTGTACTGCGTACCTCCCAACAAATTTCGAGTGCCCAGCTCTGGTTCATATTACAGTTAACGCTTGAAAGTATGGTGACAACAGTGCATTAACAAATGACAAAGCAAATTTTTGCATTCAAAACAAGCATTGCTATCAACATTAAATGCTTCCACACTCATTGTCGTTACAAATCAATCTTTAACTACCGCTATGAGTTCAAGTTATCAAACTACGTATGCCGCAAATGAGACATTTTCTTTGAGGAACGGAGACATTCAGTGATACATGCAGGTTTTTGTATCAAAATACCGTATCATTCGACTCAAACTCGATTTACGACTCCAGATTAGGATGTTGAATCTTATTCGTGATTTATTACTTGCCCAGAATATCTTCAAGGCCAAGAAAATGTACCTGATTCGAGAGTAATTACCCCTGTGTTATTACTTTCAAGATTTTGCGTGCAGTATATGCCATACTTCAGCGGTTGGCACGTTCGACGTCGTGGGGGTTGAAGGACCAGCGAAGGAGTGAGATTCACCCCCTGAAAATATTTCGAACATCAATTGGAGAAGAATAGAAAAAAATTTTGCTACGGCATTTTGCCCGTTATCAACTTTTTTACCAACTTGTGATCAAGTTTAAAATTTTCTTTCACCTGTAACTTCGAATTTTCGATTGAAATTGACCCCAATGGGGGGATACCACCCCCTTTTCATCCCCTGAGTCCACGTCTGCCATTCTTTGATCATTCCTTACCGTCGAAATTTTTCCGCCAAAATTCGCTATAGTTCTGAGTCGAATGGTTGAGAACGAGGAGTAATATTCATATCGATGCGTATTGGTCATCTGTTAGCTATTTCTGAGTCGGATACGTGAAATTTGGTGAATAATCTAACGCTTCGAATTGCGGCAAGTGAAGAAAATATTTGTCATGGCTTGGAAAAATAGGGCAAACATTTTTAATAAAGTGTGCTTCTTTTGCCACTGGATAGAGGTGGGCATGAGGTGTGGGGGAAAACCACCCCAAAACATACCCCCAATAACGCAAATGTTTTTGCACCGTTAAAATCAGCACCGCCAGAGTCACCTCGCTGGCTAAACTCGTCAAACTCGCCTGTTCCATTTTCGCACTAGCTGCCTAACGTTCGCATCCATTGTCAAGGAAACACGGTTGCTACCAAAGCAACAGCGGTGCGTTGGAAGTGGGTAACATTTTGGCGAGAAGTGGCTCTGTTCTTCGCGCTGCGTTTATCGCTTATCAGCAGACAACAGCGCGATCAACCGGTCTTTGCCTTATAGCGCAGCGCAACGTTTCGTTTCGGCACTGTTTTACCGATCGAAATTTCCAACATCTGCCCCTGGTCTATTTGTAGTCCTGTCTTGTGGAGGATGGCGGAGCGGTATTGACGTCCCCCCTTCCTCGAGAAGTTTGCTACTTGAGAGGAAAATCTCTGGGAGGTAGAAAAACTTTTTTCCCGCGAAGTGGCAAATTTTTTTGTAGGGTTATGCATTAGATAATATTGTTGGATTTTCGACCGTCTGGAAGAGTGGTACGATCCCCACAGCCACCTGGCGGGAACTTGAACACCTCTGCCTATTCGTAACTTGGAGAGCATGGCCCTCAAGAGATGCTTTTTCCAATTGCTTGAGACAAGAATTTAATATGTAGAATTAATTGTAGACGTCGGTCCTCTTTGCTGTTCCGTTTTGGGCCGGACTCTCGACTCTCGTAATTTGGAGTCTATGCTCAGGCCATACTCTCGGTGTCCCAAGCGCAATGCCTTAATCCCCGTTCACATTTCTGTTTTGGAATGCTTCGACCTGTTTACATTTCTCCGATTCTTGCGGTCAACCACTACTGTCCAGAAAATCTCGCCTTGAGGACTTTTAGTGTCGCCTTTTCCAGCTTAAATCAATAACTAAAAGGTTTTCAAATATGATAGACAGCTAATACTGTCTTTCTTTTTAGTTTCAGGCTCATGTATCAAGATTTGCACAATCATGGCGACGAGCTTCTCTGAGACGGACGATGAGTGCATTGGCAGCTGCTCTGTTTGTCTTCTTGCGTACGATGAAATAAGAGTGCCGAAATTGCTCACCTGTGGTCATACATTTTGTCTCAGTTGCATACGGTCACTACCGACACAACAGAATATTATCAAATGCCCAACTTGTCGTACTGTGACGGACACAGGAAAGATACCGTTGTTGACAAATTTTGAATTATCTGGTAAGTATTATAAGAACAATGCAATCTTTACATATCAGTCTTGGAAACATTTCTCCTTAATCCGGTATAACTGAAAATCGGGCACATCCGAAAGTTCGGCTTAAATTTTTTAAAATATCCGGTTCGAAACATCATAAAGTATATAACATTCAGTCGATGTTGATATATTTCGTGCCAGTCGAAAGTTAACGTAAATCCCAATTCGTTGGTCAGTTAAAGCTCGGCGTGCCGGTAGCATTCTATGCTTTCAAATTCTTTGTGTTGGAAATAAAGCCAATCACTCATCGTTTCAGATGTGCTTGCAAAGCTAGCATTAAAAGGCGCCGAATCAAAAAAGAATACCGCAATCTGCACCGAATGTGGCAGTTCCATAAGTTATCAAAAAGGACGTTCTTGCAAAACGTGCGATACGCCGAGCTCTGTAAGGTTCATTCAGCCATAGTTTTAATAGTTCATTAAATTATTGTGCAATGTTTGCGACGATTTCTAACATCTCGCCCAAAATTTCGGGTTTCCTTAAAAGGAAGGCATCATTAACTCTCGGATGCAGAAATAGCGAGCAACTTTACGGCCAAAATTATGGATCACTTTTTCTTCTCTAAAATGCCGAAGTCCGCTTTGTAAACCAGGAACCAAACGACTGCGCTGTGGCCGACTGGTCTAAGAGCCACGTCTCGCAGCCCCTAGGTCGGCGTTCGACCCCGAGCAGCGTCGTCTTCGGTGTCAGGCCTGCGACAGCCGACCGAGTACGTGTCGCATTGTGAGGGTCGGAAAACCCGAAAAAAGCTGACCCCACGACATAGTGGGAATAAACAGCTTAAGAAGTTTTAAACCAGGAACCAAACCTTCCCAAGCTTCGACGCTTTCTGTGTTTGTGGCGACCATACCGACATTACCGTATACTATATAACAGAGTTCTTCGTTTCAATACCTTAGTTTAGAGCAAACTCTGTTTCGAATGCTGTGTGGATAAACACAACGGGCACGAACTCGTTTCTCTTTTCAATGAGAATGAACAGCACCGTACGACGATCCTTTCATCTGTGGAAGAATCCAGGAATACGATAACGACGCTTCAAAGGGAAATTGAATATCAGCAAGCCGATATTTCGATGCACCTGGCGACGATTCAGAGCCTAGGCCATGTAAGATTGAGCAGTTTCATGATGGACTGACTTGATTGAGCGACTGACTCGGTTCATAAAATGAAGTTATATTGTTGTATTTAGCATTAGTTTAAACTGATTTCATTTACTTAAAGAATTATTTTTCTGGTTTGTTTTCAGTGGACAAGAGGAGAGTAGAGGTTAAGCGTTTGGTCTTTATCCTACTACCACCAGTGCCAACACACTGTAGATTCTGATATAAGAGAAACTTGAATGTAAGGGGAGATTTTCGATTTTCATGCATTTCTTTATATCGGAGTTCAACTGTAATTGATCGATTTTTAAATTTAACACATTTTTAAGTTAAATTTAAATTCAGGCTCGACATCGAGCGTACGACCAAGAAGCCATGTCTGTCACACGCACTCTACACAGTTTTGGTTCAAAATTTGATCTCGAAATGCTGCAACAACAGGAATCATCTCACAATATCCTCTTCAATTCCACGGAAGCAGCACTTAAAAAGATAGCTAAACTCAATGAAAGGATTATATTGATGGAAACGGCTGCAATCATCAAGCTCGGTGGTAATGTAGAGAATGCAACAGCATCAAGTGCTACTTTTTCTCAGGTAATATCGGGCGTTAAAGTACCTCTGATCAACGATGAGGCTAAGGGTCAATGCATATCTCTCTGACTAAAAGGTCTGACTGCACAATAAATAGCAATCGATATTATATGGTTTGTGTTAGTCAGACTTTTTAGTCAGAAAGGTATGAATGTGCCCTAACTACAGTCAGAATTAGAATCCATGAGGAAAAACTGTTTGGTGCTTTCTGAACTATTTTCTCGACAAATCATTACATTACACGCGTACATGTTTTATGCGCGAAGCGCGGGTGTTACACAACCGCACAATCCTTCCGTCGGCGTAAGCACGTACCATCTGCGTCTCAAAACGATTGTCAGTGGCGTTCGGTATTACGGGTCTTTATTTTTGCTGGGCAACACGGTCGTCGGAAAGAAGCACTCATTCAAACAGGATTTATACTTGGGGAGGAGGAAAACCAAATATGAAGTATTTCTCTCTGTCATGAATTTCGTTATCGCAGAGTGTGTTCCTATGACAAGCTCGCGTCCCAGGCCTAAGGATTTTCCAGACTATGTCCACTTTGCCCAAGCTGAAAAACGCCGCTGCTGGCGCCGCCGTCACCTACCTGGAGGAGTAGAGGCTTATGAACGCGCCGCATACTTGTGCTCTAAGGCGGTCCTACGATTTGTACGTGCTAGGGAAAACGATATTGTCTCATCAATGGATAACCGCAAATTCTATCAATATGTTAAACGCCAAACTAGGGCAAAGTCTGGTATTGCTCCCTTACGAGATGTTAATAACATTTTATGTACCTCCGATGCTGAAAAAGCAGATATTCTTCAGGATCAGTTCTGTTCTGTGTTCACCGAAGACAATGGCACTGTGCCTCCATTTGACCGCCGCACAAATATATCTCTCAACTTTGTCTTATTCACGCCTGAAATCGTATGTACAGCTATTATGAATTTGAAGGACAAGTTGTCGGCGACCCCTGACAACTTACCATCTTTCTTCCTTAAACGTACGGCTCTGTGTATCGCGTCGCCACTAGCTCACATTTTCTCATTGTCATTCATCTCAGGAATAGTACCACAAATCTGGCGTACTGCTATTGTCATCCCCATCTTTAAGAAGGGGCCTGCCAACAGGGCAGTCAACTATCGCCCAATTTCTCTAACTAGCGTTGTCTGTCGTGTCATCGAGAAAATTGTAGCCTTGTCTATGCTCTCTTTCTTTCGTGCACAAAAATTGATCTCTCCGGAACAACACGGATTCCTTCCTAAACGGTCAACGGCCGCTCAACTCTCAGGAACTTATCATGATTGGTGTCTGTCTGTTAATAATAGATGTAATGTAGATGTCATCTATGTCGATTTCCAAAAAGCGTTTGATTCGTGCTCCCATCAAAAACTGATCGCAAAATTGGCTATGTACGGTATTAGTGATCACCTTCTGAGATGGTTGCGAAATTTCCTGACTAACCGTACTCAATCAGTGCAAGTTGGTATGACGCGTTCCCGTACTAGTAATGTTGTGTCTGGCGTGCCGCAAGGCAGTGTACTTGGGCCGCTTCTATTTTTAATGTTTATCAACGAATTGCCTTCCTTCATGCCCAATGATGTTGTATGTAAATTAGACGCAGATGATCTGAAAATGTACTCCTCGTTCACCTGTGCCAATACGGATTTTGCGCTAGATCGAGCTCTTTTGATCCTAAATGAATGGTCTCAGAAATGGCAACTCCCAATCGCTATATCTAAATGCAATGTACTGCACATCGGTCACGCGAACCCGCGACAATTCTATGCCTTAGGGCCGCACTTGCTTGAACCAGTTGATGTAATACGCGATCTTGGTATTCAAATCTCCTCCGATCTTTCCTTTGCGGCGCAATGCTCAAATGTCTGTATAAAGGCGTCACGCGTAGCAAATCTGTTGCTTCATGCCTTTAAAGGCAAAAATCCATCCACTTTTGTGCGCGCTTTTCGTTGCTACGTAATCCCAATCTTGGAATACGCCTCCACGGTTTGGAGTCCTCATCTAGTACAGGATATTCGCAAAATTGAGAACGTGCAAAGAGCATTTACTCGTCGTGTATTAGCGAAATGTAGTCTGCAAAAAATCTCTTATGATGAACGTTTAAAATTCTTCGCGCTTGAGTCTCTTGAGTTTAGACGATTGAAATGCGATATGCTCCAGATGTATAAATTGTCAAAAAATTCCATTGATCTGTCTTTGTCGTCTTTCTTCCCCGATATTGTTACCCGATCACTAAATACCCGCTCAAATGGCTCGAAATTGTTGCATCCTTTTGTCCCGCGCCTAGATGTCATAAATCACTCGTTCGCTTTCCGAGCCCGTAGGGTTTGGAATAAATTACCTGCTGAATGTGTAAATGCTGAAAACATTACTGTATTTCGCACTATTCTTGACAAACATTTAGCAAATGCCTCGATAAAACCGAATGAGTTGTGTACTTGTGCCTACTGTAAATAGCACCGCTTCATAAATTGCCTTACTTTATCGCGCTCCTCGTTTCTTTCCTCCTCTCTGTCTTTCCTCGCTACTACCATGTAAGTGGGTCGCCTTTGGTAGTGATACTTTACTGTCATGTCTTGAAATACTATCATGAACGTGTTCTTGACAAGAATAAAGTGAAA